>JAQIYC010000086.1:0-21378 GCA_034699545.1 Porobelba spinosa
TTAGATTTATTCTAATTTATTTTATTTTCGGGCCGAATGTATTTTAGTCAAAATAAATCAAAATCAAAATAATTTTAACAATAATTTATTCTTTAATTAAAATTTTATTAATATATTAATAATTTCAAACAAATAATTAACAAATTTTATAATATTTTAAATAACAATTCCGAGTATTTTCGTGTACAGTAAGAGTTTAAATATATGTTTGATTTTACTTAAAATATTTAAATATGTAAAATATGTTAGAAATAAATCAATTGAAACAATATCATAGACTTTGGTAGCGCTTGAGGAAACAGTTGGGACAGACGGCGTCCCACAACTGCTTAGAGCCGTCTTTATAAAACTCTAACATAGACTGCATGTCATTCGTTGCCATTCCTTCCAATTGTTTGATATCTTCTTCAAAGTCCAAAACAACTGTTTGTCTGAAATGATTGAAACCATAAAAATGTTGACAATTGAAGAAAATGATCTCATCTTCGATCGGATCGATTTCAACGCCTATATTATGACTAGAGTTTGAATTCGCATTGCATTGAAAATAAGTCAAAATATTTTGCCACAACTTCTCCGCCGGAAACGAGACGTCTTCGACGTCTGAAGTGATTCTTTCGATATCTGTTTGATATGAATACAACTTTTCGGGTCTTTTGGCGATTGTTCTGATCGTGATTTCAACCATTTCTAACAGAAAACTTGACTCAAATTTGGTTAAAATATTTTGTTTGTGTTTAAGACAATTAAAAAACGAAATTCCAAACATTGAGTCTTTGATTTGGTTTTTATAACTTTCATATAAAAGGGTTTCCAATAAATTGAATGCAAATTCGTTTTCGATCCAAAAATCAATAAAAATGTCTAAAATTTTGGTTATTTTGTCAATACTTTCGAGGCTTTTGATAACAAAAATGCAAAAAATTGTTGTATAAAATGCAGAAAAATGATCCGAATCTTTAGATATTGACATTTTTAAGGCTTGCAATTGAAAGTCTAATGCATTGGGAAAATCATTTTGTATTTCATAGACAAAAGCTGTCATTTGATAGCATTTAAAGTTTTTGCATCGATTCAGAACTGAATTCAAATCCAATTCTTGTCTATAAAAAGCCAACAAAACGGCCAGAATTTGTCGATCGAATGTAACGGAGTTTTCATCCGTTAATACATTGATATTGTCGTCGATTACCGCAAAACTTGTCGAACACTTCATGGCATTGATGTCTAGACTATAGTTAAGAGAATCGCAATAGTTCTCAATGCCCTCCAAGACGTCGATCCGAATCGGCAACTGTTCCAAACACTTCCCGCCCGTCACTAATGTTATGAGTCTTCGATTTGTCTTAATTGAAATCTTTTTGTTTTTGTCGTCAATCGAACAGTAATTCGAATTAAAGGCCGACCTCTTCGGCCCTATTTGTGAATCACTATTATTACCGAAACCCCAAATATTGTCATTTATGTCAACGATTAAAGAATAGTCACTTCCGGCGGCAATATCTCTAACGTTGGTCTCATTCAGTGCCACAACTTTGGTCGCAATCTTAACCTCTTTAACCTTTCCCAAACCCAACTGGCCCTCCACTCCCCGCCCAAACGCAAAAACCTCTCCCTCGTCGGTCAATATGAGAGAGTGTAGACTTCCGGCACATATTTTGGTGATTCGGCCGCTTATGTTCGATATGTCGACTCGGATTGGCTTCAGATAGTCCTGATTCGGCACAACGTTTGGAAACAAACGATTTGTCTGTTGATTGAGTCGGGCTTTACGGACGTAATGGGCTTTAATTCGAAAGAGTTGTGGATTTGATCCCCAAATATAAAGGGTTTGATTGTCTCGACTCAATGCAAGCGAATGGAAGTATTTTGTCGTAATTTGACGAATCGGTTCACTCAATAAACTAACTTTTTGAGGAAAGTTGTATTTAGTACCGATTCCAAGACCCAACTGACCATAAGTTCCGTTTCCAAACGAATAAACAAATCCATTCGAATCGAGAGCTAAAAGAGAATAAATGGTTTAAAGAATTATCGATAGAAACGAATCGGAATTCTAACCAATAGTGTGTCCAAAGCCAGCGAACGCCTGAACTATCTTCGCTTCACTCAAATAGTGGACGACATGAGGAGTGGGCACGTCTTCAATGTAGCCCAGGCCGAGCTGCCCGTGCAAGTTCCAGCCCCAGGTCCATAGGAGACCGTCACTGGAAATGGCGAGAGAGTGGTATTGACCGCATTCTATGCGCACAATGTCTTTGTTAACCAATTCGCTGATTATAATTGGATTTCGCGCTAGAATTACATCCCTTCCCAAACCCAGTTGTCCGAATCGAGAGGAACCGAAAGCATAAACACCAAAATCGGTTAAGACAAGTGAGTGGTGAGCGCCGCACGAAACCGATTTGACGGATATGGACAGCACTTCTCTGAACAAATCCAAACGCGTCGGATTCGGCACCAGTTTCGGCACATTTGTGTAATTTTCGGTTTTAAGACCACAACAACCGAATTGCGATTTTCCCCATAAGTAGAGACAACCGTTTCTGATATAAGCCGAATGAGAGACACCTGCGCTCAGACCAATTGGTTCTATAAGAAGACGTTTTTTGCCTGAGTTCTCGATGTCTCGAATGAAGGGCTCAATTGAAATGAATTTTTGATCGAAAGCACTGACCGAACAGTTTTGCCTCAAAATCATAAGAATAATAAAAATAAAAACGTTTAGAACGTCTTTCTTCTCAATTATCTGTTCGTTCATGTCGTCAGAGTTCAAATACGTCTCTTTTAAATGAGTTAAGACTCGATTCAACAGCAGTTGAGTCGCAGAACGCCTCGGATCGAAAATAACGGCCAATTTGACCAAAAAAGGCATTTCTAAGTTCGGCAAAAGTTTGACTAAAAATCTTAAGTACTTTGCGATCAGTTCTTTGTGAAGAATCAAAGAGTATGTGATTTGTGGTGACGTAAAGCAGTTCAGATAAGGTAGACATTCGGTTGTGTTAATCAATAAGTCTTTATATTCGGTTCGAATAACCCTCTCATAAGTGTCGACTTTGAGAGCCTCTGATCGCAAGTACGAAGACTTAAACAAAAAACTCAATAGAAGTCCAGTTTGTGCTCTCATTTGAGCGCAATATTGGGCCAAATCGAAGAGTCCCTGTTCTACGAGTAGACGCAAAACCACACTTTCGTCGTAATAGAGACAGTCTTTGAGAAACGCTTTCAAACGCTTCTTCGACTCAATGTCTTCGCTTCTAATCCTCTTTTCGAGCAATTGTTGGACAAAGCAATTGACGGCAATATTCGCGAAATGCATTCGATCGCGTTCTTCGAGTTCATAGCATTTCGACGCAAATAAGACCTCAATATAAGCGATCGCTTCACTCAAGTAACCGAAAGACACAAAGTTTGCGATTCTCTTAATCTGAGCCGTCTTTGCCAACTGATAGAACCGAACGGCAGACGCAAACTGTCGGCTTTCCAGACATGAATCGGCGGTTTTCTCGTAGAGATGGCTTAGATTCAGGCCAAGCATTGATGCAAATCCATGTGCTTTTGTTAATAGAGAACTGTCGCTCAAAACCAACAGCGGCTTCAATGCAACCATTGTTTGGAATAATTGTTGACAACTTTGCTTTTGATGGCAAACATAGAGACAATCACTGGTTATAATAACAAAAGAGTTTAAAAATTGATCGCATTTTTCATTGTCTTCATATGATTTGAAATATATAAACGAATTAATCACTTCTTCGGATTCAAAGACGAATTTCTGAATAATTGGATTAAGTTTTGCCATTTTTCTCGAATCTGCGAACTCTCGCGAAACAATCGCACAGTTATTGGTCGAACACACAAAGAACAGCCGATCCGTTAGAATAATACTATTTATTGAATGCAAAGATTGTTTTGGAATTAAGTATTTCGCCGAAAATGCGGCCAAAGTATAGTCGAACTCATTGTTAGAAAAAAGTCTAACAATTAATTGTCCGAATTCTTCACTTTCAGACAAAGCTTCAGATATACACAGAATTTGTGGCTTTTGATAGACAAGAGTTGTTGCGATTATTTCATTCGTTTCTTTAATATTGTTATCCCTAAACATATCGATAAAAATAGGCTTAAAATTCCAGCAATTGTTTGGTCCAATCGCTTCCCTCTCCTCAGAAGTAGTAATAAAACAATTAAAATAGTTGTGTTCGGGAGTCGGCCAATGACTCTCGGGTTTAGTCTTTGAAATGCTTTTACTTCTGGTCTCCTCTAAGATAAGTCTGAATTGAGTTTCGTTTTTGCAGTCAATCAGAAGACTGACCGAACTTTTGTCATCAATAATATCGAGTGCTTTGACTGAGTTCTGGACAAACGTTGCGCCGATTTCTTGTTTGCTCTTAATGTCAATAAAACTGATTTCTCCGAAATCGTTGCCAACGATTGCCAATTGGCTCAACTCATCCAAAGACCTCCAAAACGCAATTGCCGTCGGATTTCTCAGAGAACAGCTCTCTATCACTACTGAGTCGTCTCTCAAGAGGTAATCGTTTTGACGACTAATTAGCTTTTGGATCGAAATCATAAAAATCGTAGAATTGGCGACAATTAGAATCAAAAGCGAATTGTTTTGACTCAAACTCATTGAACGCAACTCTCCTTTGCTTTTATCGATTGGTATTTGTCTTATAATCACATTATTCTTCAATTTGTTTCTATTGTTTTCACAATTTAATTGACATTTATTCAAATGATAGTAAAGAATGTGATAATTGTCGCAATACATCACTAAAGTGATCCCATTTTGATCTTCACTTCGAATGCATTTCTTGATCTTCACGTTTGATGGCATTCGAAGAATGGGTTTGCAATCGTATAAGTCATACATCGGTTCGGATTATGTCTTAACTCTATTCAAAGTTAATTAAATACTAAATCAAAACTTAATTTATTTGAAACAAACAATTGTCTCTATTTTTGTTTATGTTTCGGCATTGCATTCAAATTCAAATTTTCATATTTTCATTCAATACGAGAAACTTCTGAACAAACTTTAAATTTAATGAATAACTAATTAATAAAAATAGCAAACAATTAAAGACAACAACCAATTAGTTAATGCATTAAAACAATGCTTTAAAGTAATTAAGTCTTAGATAACAAATACATAATGTGTTTAGTCTTAAACTTATGTAAACAAAACCAAACATTGCGTTCAATCAAAGTTTGATTTTATTTTGTTTACAATTTATTTCATTCAAAAGTACGTCATTTGTATGAAAATATGAATCATTTGCCGTCAACTTATTGTCTAATTTACTACAGTTTAGATTATTCTCTAATACTTACTAATCATAATTTTAAATAACTGAAACAATAATTAGAAAAATTTAACTGAAATTAATTTAATTTATTTAATTAAAACTAAATTATTTAACCAAGAGAAATTCACGATATTTTCTTCAATTATCTAAAGTGCACTGAAAGTAGGTTTGAGTGTATGTTCAGAAAAATCAAACACAAAAAACAGTTCGCATTGAAGACTCAATTGATGTGCGATTTGTCTGAATTGGAAAATAATTTATTTAATAAATATTTTCAAACTTCGCGACAAAAACAAACAAATCGTTTAATTTATTATTAAATTAATTATTGTTTAAATTGTGGTTATATCGAAAAGCAATAAAAGCCGAATCGAGCTCAGGGTCAAAATGATTGATCTAAACCGGGAACTCATTCTCGACGAGTTGTCAAGTAATGAAATTTGATTTTCAATAATTTGTTTCATAAGATTTGAATTGATTTTAAATAATATATTTCGAAATTGTCTTAGACTTCGAAAAGCAAAAAAGTGGTAAAATAACTGATATTTTGAATAAGTATTTGGAAAGCGTTGCCCAAAACGGAGACACAATGTAAGACATGATATGATTGTTATCTCGTTTGGAGTCATTGTCGGAACCACTGCTGACACCCATTCCTCGACAGGTTTTCGTGGCATAAGTTGCAGCCATTGCTGAGACGTAAACTCGAATTAGTGATGAATGAGTTCCACGAGTTGTGTCCGACCGACCACTTGATTCCATTGCCGAACGTAAAGCCCTTTGACTTCGAGGAACTGAAGGCACAGATACTGGAGGCGATCGACGGCTTCTGTTCCGCGCCTTTCACTATACAAAGACTGTGCGAACTCTTAACCAATCCTTCGAAGCACTACAAGAGAACCGATAAGTTTATGCGAGGAATAGAGAAAAACATTTTAGTCGTCACTACCATTGAGCCCAAGTCCGCCAACGGGTCAGACCAGCCGTTCCTCACTTTCTGTTTCGTATTTACAATATTTGCTTTCATTTTCTCAACAGATCTAACACTCATTATTCGACTTCAAGTTTTAAGAATTTATTTTCTGCATTGCATTCGACATCGAATTCGTGTCATTCGACCAGTTCTATGGCCACAGCGTCGACCTCTCTCTTAGTGAACGGCATTTCAGAAGTCATTTGTGACAACCAGTTGTCGAGTCTTAACCCGATGTCGACAATACCGCTGTCGCCGACGCCTAACCCGTCGACCCAACACCTGCCGCCTCTCCAACAACTCGACTCATTTACTACTGTTTTTGCGTCGTCTTCGCCGTCAACGCCCCTATCGGTCGTTTCCGATCTTCACACTTACGATCATTCTTCGGGTTTGTCTTTATTGTCGTCAACCACTTCTGGAGGCATTTCGTTGTCTTCGGCCTCTAATGACGTCAAACGGATCGAAACGTCTGACGAATTTGAGTCGAGCCCTAACTCACAGATCGACTCAACGGCCGTTAGCTCTTCGAGCACTTCATTGAATACCAACACTTCGACAGACATTGATCCAGAAATCAAAACAGAATTGTCTCAAAACACTTTAGTTCAGGAATCAGAGCCTCAATTACCCGAAGAATTAAACCCAACGGTCAGTAGTCCTGAATCTAACAAAGATTTGTCGGAAACGATAGACAATAATAACGAGAATAACAATGAAGTGATTAATAAAGAGATCGAAGAATCGGTTGGAATCGACAGCAAAAGCATTACTTCGACTAATAGTTTGATTGAAAGCAAAGACATTAAGAATTGCGAATCGAATGAAAGCGAAAGTATTTGTGAGAAAACAGACAACACTTCTAACGACACAACCAGTTGTGATAATGGGTTGAGCGATGAGAAGAGATCTCGATCTCTAACTCCTGAGATCTCGAATGGATTGGAAAGTAAAGAAATTACTGAAAGTTTAGGCAATGTTAACGAAATGAGAGCCTCGGGTGAAGAAGACATGAGTCAACCCATGGATTCAATGGACTTCTGCGGCTCTAACGCCAACTCCGATAATATAAACTCAGATATGACTGACATTAACGATCGAAATAGCGATTTGACTCCAGATTGCAATATAATGGACGACACTCTCAGCCAATCAGATCAATCGGAACCGATGGATGAGGACTGAGGACTAGAATTCTTTACATAATATTTTAGAACATTTTTTATTTTAGAACTTTATATATATATTATATATAATTATATAAATTATGAGTTTATATAAATAACTTGAATTTTAAACTTAACTTAATTTCGAAAACAACTCTAAATTTAAATTTAAAAACAAAACAAATCGATTGAACTTCGAATCGAATTACTCGTCAAATGTTGTTTTGGTTATCATTGAACACAATTCGATGTAATTGCTATGAATTGATGGAAATTATGATAAAAATAATTAAATAAAAGCAATTAATTGTATTTAAATGAATTTGTTTTGTAGAGCCATTGCATCCGTCGTAATCACACGTCAATATACAGCCCTATCCACACATTATTCGGTTTTAGTCACATTTGAGTTATTATATGAATAACTGGTTAGGAATAGGGCATACCTGCAGAGTATCTTGTTCGAATTTAAAATTTCCGCATTGGTTATCCATGTTTTCTAGAGAACAGGCCCGGATCACCAGTTCCTCTCCCGTCGACACTTTGGGTGCAAAACACAAATTATATTATTTGTAACGAATTGACAGATTTGTATAAATCGATTAGTTTTCAATTATATAGTTATTGAAGAACTCAAAGTTTAATCAATTTTCAACTTTTTATGAAATTTAGTTTTAAACAAATGAACAAGATAATTATAGAATAATTAAGTTCTACTGCTTTAAAGTAGATTTGTGAGCGCTATGGAAACTACCTTGTTTGTTTCTTATACATGATAGAAATATTAAACTAAACTAAAATAGATACTTGATATATATATGATAGTTTCTACGGTACAAACACAATGACAGTTCTCACTCAAACACAAATTGCTAATTATCTCATTCCAAGTCTAGTGTATTGTTTATAAACAGTTCTCAAACTTTAATTATGAATAAAATAATTTTTGAAATAAAGGAAATAATCGATGAATTAATTTGTTATAATAAGTGCAATATTGAGACACAAGTAATGTTGAAATTTTTAAATAGCGAACCTGTTTTGCCGATGACCTTGACGCAAAATCGGGCCGGGAATACGCCGATGTGGTTCTGTTTTGGCACTTTGCAATTCTCTACATACTTAGACATAGCCGGGTGATATGGATCCGCACAATACGGGTCGGATTTATTGCGAGAGTTGCACGTATAGCAACTTATGGATGCGCCGACTTATGCAGGCATTTAGGCATTAATTATTCATTTGAATTCAAATAGGAATTGAAGAAACTGTGAAAATTTTAAGCATACAGTGGATCCGATCAGATATTTAGTATTTTTATGTTAATTGCTTAGAAAATAACAAGTATTTACTCAATAAGTAATAAATTCGTAGAAAACATAATTTGCTCAGAATTTTCACGATTTCTATGTTTAAGTGTTTAGAATATTATTTGATTGCAAATCAAGACTCACTTCTTCTAACCGCTCCAAACGATGAGACGAAATACATTGAAAATATGCTTAAGATTAGTAGTATTAGACAGATATTCATACTTCAGATATCAGATATCGTTTCAATAGTATTTCAATCATTTATTAAAGATTTCGAAATATCACTCATTTTTCTAATGAGAAAATCGAAACTCAAAATACTCCACAACAAACAGAATTTATGCTTGTTTATTTATTCCAGGTGAAATATTGCAATTAATTAAACAAAGCATATAGCATATTGAGAATTAATCCAATCTCAATATATTTTATTAGAGAAATAATAATTAAATTTGGTTTGAACTCGAGTTTAAGCGATAATAATAATAATTGTGAATTACATGTCTAAGCGCTAATCAAATAAACGGAATCACTCTATGACAGCATTATTCTGTAGTTAGGCTGCGATAGAATAGTAAGCAAAGCCGTCAGAATAACATGGGATAGCATTGGGAGGAATGGGAGGAATGGGAGGCATTCGTTCAGATAACGTGTGTGCGCTTCAGTGCAATTCAATCTATAAGTGAAGTGCTCTAGCACATTTGTGTTTTACTTTTATCTAAACTTTCACTTATTTGGCTCTATTTTTCTATTGATTTATAAAAATAAATTTAAATTTTTTCAAATAATAAAAATCATTAATAATGTTTGATAAGGATCTGAACGAAAGCTTAATTTGAATATTAATAGCGATCTAAATGTCTAAATATATGCCTGCATTGCACAGAAGCATACACTTAGCCTATGCTATTCGTATTGCCCCTTCACTTCACTTCACTTCACTTCACTTTAGCCATACAGTATAACACAAATGGAGAGATGGAGAGCACTGTATAGACATTGTATTGTGAGTCGAGAGTCGAGACTTAGAGTATGACTGCAAAACATACAATCATTTTGTGCCAAACATTTATCGATCGCCAAAACAATAAATATATTCGCAATTGTCGGCCGTCTTAGAAAAGAGTGAAACTCAAAGAACTGAAAATCGCGTAACCGTTCAGTCATTACGTTATGACTGGGTATGAGTGGAGGCATTGGCTGACAGTTTGAACGTTTGAATGTTAGCGCTTAGGAGTGAGAGAAGGGGTGGAGAGTGAGGGCGAGAGAGGGAGAGAGCGAGTGAAGGGTAACGTCGTGTGCGAGCGGTCGGCGTCGGGACTCTATCGCCATTCACTGGTTTTGTCTATTATTGTAATTCTATATTCAATCCACGCTTTCGTTAATTCGGTTTCGATTGGATTTCGATTCGTATTTCAATCAAAATATATATTTTATTTATTTATTTGAAAATTGTGTTTAAATTAATGATTAATTGAATCAAAAGCAAAGCATTTAATTGTGAACTATATTTACATAAACTTAAAAGAGTTGTTGAAAGCAATCAAATCCGAAAAACAATGAATTTCGTGACTTTCGGCCAAAGGTTTTGACCATTTGTTTGAAAAACAATTAATTAATGTTTGGATTAATCGGAAAAAAGTCGAAACGAAAGGCAAAAGAGAAAATCGATTGAAATTTAAATGACTTTAAAACTAAATTAATTGGTATTTAAGTATAACTTAATTAATATCTAATAATAAATCGAAATAAATGTCTTCAAAGCGAATGATGTCTTCATTGTCTTCAAACTCGACGAATGGCGACGGACTTGGAATCGATAACTCGAAGACTAATCTTATAATCAATTATTTGCCGCAACAGATGACAGACCAAGACTTTCGGGTTCTGTTCGCACAAATCGGTGACATTAGGTCCGCGAAGATCATACGCAAGAAGTCCACCGGTTATTCATACGGCTTCGGGTTCGTCGACTACCTGCGCCCCGAAGACGCCGAACGCGCCATTCAGACCCTCAACGGGCAGGTAGTCGAGCACAAGAAGATTAAGGTTGCGTTCGCTCGACCGTCGGGTGAGAACATAAAACAGGCGAACCTTTACGTCAAAAACCTTCCGACGAATTACAGCGAACACGACGTGAGGGAACTCTTCTCCCCCTTCGGTGCTATCATCCAGTGCCGGATCGTCGGCAACAGAGGAGTGGCGTTCGTGCTGTACGACCTGCACGAACAGGCCATCGCCGCCATTGAGGCCATGAACGGCAAGTTACTGCCCGGCGCTGTCGCCGGCCTTAACGTCAAGTTCGCCAACGATAACAACCAAAAAGTGAGTTTACCTACAATTCCTTCTCTCTCTTCCCTTCCTTTGATTCAATCGTTAAGTTTATTATATCGAAGAATGTCTTCATTTTGGCATTAATTGAGGCATTGCTTAGATTTAGTCAACATTTGACTAAAATTTTGTTTTAATGAATAGAAAGTGATTTAAATCATAAAATATAGTAAACAATAGAAACACAATCTCTAATCGAAACCCAATTTAAGCGAAAAGCGAATAATAGCTATATTTGCGAAAACCCAATGAAAGCGATCTCTAATCGAATGCTTTGCCGACAGAACCGGAGTTCGAGTCACAGTTCGAAAGGGAGTCGCGGCTCCGGTGGTCCGTACGGGACGTCGCGCGGCTACTCGTACTCTCACATGCCGTACGAGGCGTACAGCTCTAGTGGTCCGATGCGGCACATGTCGCACCTGAATCGTGAGCATCGTTTTAATCCATTGTCAAACATTCACCAATCATTGCAGTCATACCAAAGCTATACCACATCTCCATCATTAGCGTACAATCCAAGTCCGGTGCAGCCGCCTCTCCCCATGTCGGCCTCCATGCAAGCACCGCCCCCACCGCCGCCTCCACCCCCACCGCCGCCCATGTCTATGCAGTCGGGCTCTGCCGGTGCGAACGGGTTCAGTGCGGAAAAGGGAGGTTTCATTCTGTTCGCCTACAACATCGGCGCCGACACTAATGAGTACACATTGGGAGAGCTGTTCGGCACATACGGCAAAGTGGTCCGGGTCAATGTGATCAGGAAGGGTGAGTCGGGGGAGAGTAAGGGCTTCGGATTCGTCACAATGAAGAACTATAGCGAAGCAGTCAATGCCATACAAGCCCTCAATGGCTTCAACTATACCGGCAAACCCATGCAGGTCTCGTTCAAGAAGTGACCCCTCCCTCCCTCCCTGTGACTCGACACCACATTAGACACATTCGACATATACGACATACGACATACCTCTCCATCTCATCGCCAATACATACTCACCAGCGATACAGCCGTTTGTTTAGTTCACGTAAACTGTTTTTGTGGAGATTTCGTTGTAATAAGTAATGACTTATAAGTTATGACTTAATAATAATAATAATAATAATAATAATAAGTATTCATTCGATCGGATATTGTCTTCGAATCTCGAAATCAACACTAATTACAGACTTCAGACGTCGTTCTCAACTCAATAATTGTGTTTCAGAGACAGCTTTTCAAAGCGTATCTCTTTTTATACATTACATAATAGTCTTAACTATTCGTCACTTAATTTCAATTCAATTCAATACATCATTCCTTTGAGTCAACTCTTACTCATTTAAACTTTTGTTTTAGCCTTTCATTAAGTCCTAATCGATATTCAAATTAAATTATAATTTAATTAAACGAAAATAAACTATAAATACGATTATTTAATTCAATTAATTTAATACAAATATAAAATGCGTTAAAATTATATTCGAAATAAGGGTTCAGTAGAGATACTTCCGGCAGTTGTAAGCGCCGCACCGGCAGGTGACCCGTCTTTGCACCGCTTTCTGCTTCTCAGTCGTGTCAGTCCTGTCCGAGTTGTCGAACCCGCTGTCGAAGCTCTTGTCCGACACAACGGTTGAGTCCCTGAGTTCGACCACTTCTTGGCTTTGGTTCACATCTGTTATGCCGTGAACTGGAAAGCAATGGAGAGGTTGTCAACCATTCGAGCATTGATTGCGAAATACCGTTAATTTTGTAGTCGAACGTCAATTCCTCATTCAGTCGAATACTCCGAACGGCGAACAGAGCGATGTGTGGCATAAATGGGTCTAAATTGTCGATCCAAACGGCTCGGGTGTCCAGATTCGGGTCGCACTAAAACATTGATTGAGTTAATGCTTGGGATTGACATCAATTGACAAATACTGACGGAATGGTTGACGAAATGCGAGACATTTCCGCATTTGGTCGCGTCGAGAGTGAACTGATGACTGTCCTCCTCTTCCGGTGCAAAGTCCAGATCGAAGAGGTAAGTGAGGCCTTCGGCGTCATATCTGGCGCCGCGTCGGTCGGCCTCTTCTACTTTAATGATTTCTCCGACGTATTCCATAACAAACGATCCCTTCTGTATGGGTTCGAGCGCTCGAACGCCCCAACCCTTGTCGTCGTCGGTACGAAATATCGCCAATTTGTGCTATGGATGGAACGGAATAGCAGTCATTGACAACAGAGTAAGTGATAAAACGCGCAAACCTTCCGTCCCTTCTGTACGACCCGATTGATGCAGTTGTGACTGCATTTGCATTTCTGATTGCATTCATATATAGCGCTTCGGCCGTAACGCGAGTCCAGAATTGCGTTCTTTGTGTAGACTATCGGCGACTGATATGTCGAAACACAGCACTCGCTCTCCTGGGCCTCACAGTCAGAGCACTCGCAATAAAGCGGCGGATCGTTGTGCACAGTTATGTTTGGGTCGTTTGTTCGACAATTAGATATATACTGGAAGTCATGCGGCGGTACCTCACAGTCGACGAAGTTTTCTATCCGAATGGGTTGGCCCTCCCGTTCCGCCGCAATAATCGCGTTCACCTTTTCCTCCCAAGTCTGGAGCCGATAGTCATTTAGTTTACGTTTAGTGAAGAAGTCGTAAAACTTGTCTAATGTTTGGAATTTTTTCAAAATATTCAGGTTTTCCAACATTTCGTTGTATTTCCCCTTCATTCGACTCAACCGTTTGTCAATGTTTTTGATTTCAGAGATTTCATCCATTTTTAGCGAATGATTGTCTCTTAAATCGGTTTTGAGTTTATGTATAAAAACTTTAGTGTAATTAAAGTCTTTGAGAGGAATGTCGTTAAAGAGCAGCAAAATAGTGATCATAACGTCTGAACTGACTTTCCTCTCACAGATGTCTTCGACAACGCCTTTCAGTTTATAGTAGTTGTGGTAAACATCCATCAGATCGTCGTCTTTGAGTCGATTTATGTGTTTATATTCGTCCAACAATTGACTGCATTTCCGCAGATTAGTCAACGGTTCCCAAGTGTTGTGCTCTTCAGACCAGTTCTTCCACTTCACTAAATACGTCACTTTCCGACTCTTCTCGTCAACTCCTGAGTCGTAGATCGACTCGACCTCAAAGTCAATACAAGTGGCGACTGTTCTCCTGTCGTCCACCTCTTCCTCCTCGGCCTCCCCTTCCGCGGAATAGCTCTTCAAATCCAAATCCAATTCCAAACAAACGGTTCGCATGTCGTCAGCGCTTCTCAAGGCCTCAACCGATGCGTTGTTTTCCAAACAATCGGTTTTCAACTCTCGTTCGTAACCTTCCTCTAAGTCGACGACTGACTCGATTGGCATCTCTTCCGCCCGTTTGTCGTCATTCGGGTCGACGTCCAGACACTCGATGTCGGAATCGTCGTCGAGTCGGGGGTCGACCTGAGGCTGAGGGCTATCGGCCTTCCGCTCAATAACAACACAATCGGTGCACTCGCTCTCAATCGGGTTATCCGAACATTTGATCCTTTTATTCGAAGAACTCATATCGAGATTCGACTTAGTTTTCGACGTTTTGTAATTCAAAGTTATTTGTCGATTAAGACCACAAATAATAGTTGTTTGGATCGACTTCTTGGGCTTAGTCTTGATCTTAGTGTTGGTCTTAGTGTTGGTCTTAGTGTTGGACTTAGTGTTGGAGTGAGAGCCGCCTTCGAGGGATCTCTTAGAGTCTGAAGTCTTAGGCCAAACAGTGGTCTCTGTATTCGGACATTCATTTTCACTCATTGTTCGATTGGTTCAACACTTTTGTGGAATATATTATCGATTATAACAATCGCTTCAATGAGTCGATCGTTTCGTACATTAATTAGACTTCAGTTAAGTTGAGATGAATTGGAATTAAATCCAAATTCAGATAAAACAAATCAAAACAAATAAAAACATTTTGTAATTAAAAATTAATTACTTTTCGAACTACTCATCGATTGTGTATTTGCGCCAAATTTTATTGGACGACAATTCGAATTAAGAGCTTCCGTCGCAACCAATCAGCGATTGACACACAGTTTTGAGTCGAGTTGAGAGTGAGAGCGCCCTCTCATTGGTCGAGCGCTCGTGACGTAGTGGTGAACCGGTGTTCCTATCATTCAATTCGTGTTTCGATTTTCATTGCAATTAAAACTCTTGTCTTAACTCTAATCCAAACCTAAATCCAAATCCAATTGAGTTTTCGTTAATTCTTTCCTCAAATCCAATCGTCAATAGCTATCGAAGAGTCGAAGCAATGATTAGCCGATCGTTGTGTCAGTTGTTTGCGTTCGCAGTCTTTTGCAGCCAATTGTGGCAAATGTGCGAAAGTCTTCGTGAGGGCCAGTGCGAGGGTATGTCGAACTACCGGTTCTCTAACCATTGTCTTAGTCTTAACTGCAATGCCTTTCCTTAGTCTGCGTCGGAGTTATAAACAAATTGATTAATAAACTCGAAAGCAATGAAAAGTCGGATTACCTTAAGATCGAACAGAAGTTCAAAGACTTCTGTTTGGAGTCAAAGAAGTCGGAGAACCGATTCGTAAGTCCATTGCCTTTCCTCTTCTCTCATGTCATAACTAACAGTACGTCTGATTGCGGGCACCGGTAGTGCTATTATATCGGAGGTCTGGACGAGTCGGCGACCAAAATATTGGGCGAAATGTCGAAACCCTTGAGTTGGGGTTTGCCGGCGGAGAAGGTCTGCGAAAAACTGATGAAAAAGGACTCTCAGATCTGCGAACTTAGATATGGTTTGTCTTTATTTGGTTTCGATTTGAGTTTTAGTTAATGTTTGTCTCAATTGGTTTGTGTCGACAGAGAAGACAATTGACTTAAAATCAGTGGATCTGAAGAAACTGCGCGTTCGGGACCTCAAGAAGATTCTCAACGATTGGGACGAAGTCTGCGACGGATGTATCGAGAAGTCAGAGTTCATCAAAAGGATAGAGGAATTGAAGCCGAAGTACGTTAGGGAAGAGCTTTGATATTAGTTCACATTTATTAGTCATTTAATTAATTTTCAAATTATTTAATTAACCGAAAAATTCTTTTTTTGCGAAACATTTTCACTGAAAAGGTTTTTTCATCACATGTTCTCAATATTAAACTATTTTTTGTATTATTTGAGTAAAAAGTATATAAAAAATCCAAAAAAATTAGAAAAGATTTTAAATAATTGTTATTTTGTTGTCTTTTGTAATATAAGAACTCTATTATAGAATCGAATTAATTTAAGTCGTTTTCAATCCCAAAATCAGAACAAATATCGGATTTTTATATTTATTTAATTTATTTATTTTCTACTAAATATGGCATAACTTGATTGAAAACAAATCCATTGAATGATTGAAATGTAAAATAGAAAATGTATTTCAATAAAACCAATTGTTTCTACAAAAGCAATAACCGCTTAATATATTTGTGTAAATATACCCAAAAAGTAATTACAAATGTATTGATAGGCAGTAAAGCATAACAATTATTATCAACTCATTTAACCAACAATTCATTTCAAATATAAGTTCGCTTTCATTCAAAATATAATCATTTTTTACAACAATCGTAGACTTGATTCGGAGTTACTTTTATCAGAAGTGAGTTTTCACTTGAAATCAATACTCGATTTCAAAATTATAGCTAATATTAAATAAATTAATTAAATATTATATATATCTATACAATGAAGTAGTGCTGAGTCGGCAGTCGGGTTCCGATTGGCAACTCTAGTCGACATTCAGTTCAACAGCTTTTGAAATAAGGCTTCAATTTAGGGCTAAAGTCGAGTAACATTTGCTGCGATTCGGGCAGAGAGTAGCCAATCGGCGCCGAACTGTGTCTTAGCTCGACTCCAATGAGTGATTTTAAGGCTTTTGTATATAAATTAAGAATTTTATAAGAATTAAATGTTTTTGATTATAATTATTGCGGATTGTCTTCGAAGAACACTTTAGTGATAACGATGTCACCGGTAGACAAGGTTTGCGCCGACGCCTCACATAACGGGCTTCTATTAGTCTGATTATCAGCTGCTGATTGTTTGCCATTGAGTTCTGAAGAGCCGTTCAGATGACAAACACAATTACAACAACTCCTGTTCGATGTGAGAGAATCGGAAGGACTGAATAGTGAGATGTTGTGATTGTTTAGATCCGAACTCTTAATCGAATCTTCGATATCGGAATCGATTTCAGAATTACGATCGGATTCTTCATCACTAGAACTCAAGTTATTGGTGTCTGAGCTCTGGACACAAGCACTGCTAAAGCCAGAGTCGACGCCTTTTTTGTCAATTCTCTCCAACTTTTTCGCCACTTTCTGCGAGCCTTCGATTTTGCATCGAATCTCATCCGTCAGATCAATGTATCTGAAAATTCAATGCAGTTTTAGTTCTCAATAATTGGAATATTTCGACAATTTATATGGATTTCAAACCAAATTTGAACTAAATTTTGGTCAAAAATTAAAGCAAATATTTATGAAAAAGCGAAAACTTATGAATACCTTAAGAGTCGAATCTCTCGATTACTCAAAACGATTTGTTTGGCTTCACTGTTGAAGAGTTTGAGTTTCAAATCCGTGACTTCCATATCAAGTTTGCGCTGTTTTTTCATTTGTTTGACTTTTTCCGGATTTATTTTAGCGAAAACGGCCTCAAAGTTGAGTTGTTTGAGGAGAGGCAGGTATTCGGTTCGCATTGATTTCGACATATTGTTGTAGACTTCAGGCACCAGAGCGTAGACATCAAACGCAGCGTAAAAAATCATTTCTTCCGTTAAGGGTCTGTGACTCCAATACTTCTGGTCTTTTCGATACACTTTTCGCATTTGCTCTTTCTTAGGGTTAGAGAGACTACCTGTGCTGCCATATAGTTCGCACAAGTTGTTCAACGATATATACTTGGCCTTATAGGCCGGCCTACCCGTGTTCTGCTGCTGAATGATTGAATGGGCGACTTGAGTGTCGAATATGTTGGTTATGGTAATCCCGTACTGACTGTGCAAACAACTGCTGTCGTTCCTCACGTCGTGAATCACTTTAATTACTTTTTCCGATTCAAACAACTCTTTCAAACAGTTTCGGAGAAAATCCGGATTCAAGAAGACGTCGAAAATGCAAATTCGCGGCGAAGAGGAGTGGGATTCGGGTGCAGACATGTAGGCCAACTGCACTAAAGTTATTTGACCGGAAGCGCCCAAATTGACGCCTTCGCAGTCGACCGCTACTGCGCTGTTGTTCCGCAATATGTCTGCAATCACTTCTTCGGCTTCTTTTGTTTTGGTGATGATTCGGGTATTGCGGACAACGTTGGCCTCAAGAGTGCCGACGGAGAGGTTACTGTTGTTAGAGTTCGTCATATTCTTGTACTTAAGCTGTGAATTGTCTGAAACTATTTTCATAATTTGTGATCGAATTCGTTGGTTAACAGAACCGACAGAACCGGCGCTATTGACTCGAGAGGGCGAAGAGATTGGTGTCGATGTGCTCGAGGACTGCGACGACGAGATCGACGGCAAAGAGTTCTTATTATTCGTATTGTTATTACCAGTATTTGTGTTATTGTTATTATTATAACTATTATTGTTATTATTGTTACAACTAATCGAAATCTGGTCTCTGTTCTGCTGTTCCCTTTCGGGGGTCAGACTAACTGAGTTCGACTGAACCAAAAATATCTTCGAATTCATTTTGAGGAAAGTTATCAAATCATTCGAGTTCTTCACGCAATTGGTCCACAACTCCTGATTGCAATTGTTCTTCAGATGATTGAAGAGTACATCGATTGTCAGTTTCGACGAGTATTGAGGCGTCAGTTGTGTTATCTCTGTCTCCAGAATCGAAATGAACTGTTGAGTCAAATAGGGGTCAAACGGCACCTCTTCTGGCATTCGAGTCAACGATCCCTTAGCCCTTCCGTCGGCCTCTAGTTTCTGGAGAACACTTTGAAGCACAACATAATCGTCGGAAACGACAAACACTTTTGAATGTTTGCACAAAAACTCTTTAAACTCTCGCGAGTGCTGTCCCGACACATGACGTACTTCGGGCGGCGCTTGCGATCGGTGGCCCAACAGACTCTTAAGCGGCACTTCCGCCTCTCCATACTGAGCCAACTTGTCCCGGAAGAACTCGACCGCCTCTTTCGTATAGTCCCGAATGCCAGAGCCGTCCGCATCGGCCGTCGCCTTCACTAATGGCGTAATCGAAACCTTCGAAACAAAACAAAACCCAATTTGAGATACAATTGAAAGCAACGGTCGAGTCATCGCATACCTGATCCGCATCGATGGTGAAGAGTGAGGGGTATTGCGAGAGAAACTTCCTGAGCCCGGACTGACTGCCGCCGGCGATCTGACGCATCTCTTTAGTGAAACCCTTAGTCCCGAACTGACACGAGAGGTCGTGAAGACTCCGCGACTGGTCTTTGAGCATAAGTCGGTCCAAAAAGAACATTAAAGTCATGTTTCGGACGTAATCGTAGTCTTCCATTGTCTGCAACTTTGAAGACAATTATTGTCTTTCAGACAAACTTCAAATCAATTGGTTTTTGCGTTGATTAGAGTTTAAGGCATTTGTGGCACAAATATAAGCAAAATATTTCCAATTCGTCTCTCATTTATCGCACAATTTATGGCATTTTCGCGATTTTTCTCAATTAATATAAATTATATTCATTTCAATAATTGATCCATTGATTCAACGATCGATGTCTTCATTCGTATTGTTTGAAAAGTTGGACTAAATATAGAAATTAATAATCAATTACTGATTAGACGCTAATCGATAGATAAGTCGACATTTGTTTAATTATTTGATTATTATTTCGATATTGACTTCATTTCTAATAAATTAATGCAAAATATTGCGCAAAAACTAAACTAAATTAACGCCTAATTTAGTAAATAATAAATAAATGAAACAATAAGTGAACACAAATAGTGTACTATTGAACTCATTGTCTATTATTCAACTCAACTAATGACTCATCCATTCAATCCTTGCATACATTCACATCAAATACTGTTTATGTTTACGAAAATAGCTTTAAATATCATTGAATTTTTTGGATCAAATCATAATATTTAGTTTATCGTCAAATAACTGGATTATCACATTTAATGCACATTTTTGCATAGTTTGCAGAGTTTGACTCAATTAAATATTTTTTGTTTGAGGCTCTATAGAGCGATAACATACCAGTGCTCACTATATTCGGTATATTTGCACAACATTTTCAACATTTCCTATACTTAATGAAAGTTAACTTTTTATCTATTTTCGCAATAATACTAATATAATAGCATTTGTTGAGAATTTTGGTTTTGTCTTATTTCTAGACAAAAACCAAAATCAATAAAACGATTGAAATATTGAGTTAACAATATTAATAACTATAATATTTGCAAATATACACAACAATTATGAGTAAAATATAAGAAAATTGAGGAAAAAACAAGAAATTGATTAGTTGTCAAATCGATTAAAGTATTCAAAATGTGATTTAATACTTGTTATTCAGGATTAACAACACTTATTATAAAGGAATTATTTAAATAAATATTAAAACTCGTAATAAAAGTTTGTTGACTGACTTGTATTAATAAATGGTATAGATCAGATAAGTACTCTTCCTAATTAGTTAACTAGTTTCTACTCCTGGTTCAATTTTTCAAACAAGTAAAAACACACATTTCTAATTATAATTAGCCGTACGATAGAGTGTATGTCAATGAAACTGAGAAAAGTGTTGTCTTATTCACGATCTCAACTGTTTTCCCTACAGTTATACAAATTCAACACAATATCCATAAAATTGATAATTAACTCATGAAAATCATTTTATTATATAACACATTCTCAACAATTATTTAGATTTCTTTTGATAACATCAAGATTTATATTACAAATAATTATTATAAATATTTTCAAAGTTTTACAATATAAAGCTGGAGTGAATTTTTCCTCAAACCTGTTAAATAAGTTTTATAAAGCTCTCAATTGATTGAATTCATTAGAGCTATAAATACACGTTTAAATATGTTTAATATACAGTATTATATAAATATATGGCCGAAAAATATGAGTTTTCCAAAACGCCTCTAAATTATTACAACAGAAACTATATTTTAATTATAAAGAATACAAAATTCTAATAATATCAGGGATGTCAGTGGTCGACGAAGTTAGGGGGGGGGGGGGGTCAGCTTAAAAAATTTTGGTCAAAATTCTGGGGGGGGGGGGTCATGGTAGGGGTTGGCGAAAAAATAGGTCTAATTTTTACACAA
>JAQIYC010000087.1:0-21372 GCA_034699545.1 Porobelba spinosa
TTACAACATTATATTCAAGAGGGAAAAGGACGGGGGTAATCAGTCTTCTTACAGCTAACTGACTGTAAACACATTTTTTAATAATTTTTTTTTGCAAAATAATACCAGGAAAAGTTAAAAAGTTTTTAAAACAGTAATCTCATTGCATACTGTGTTATCAATTAATAACTATAAAATTATTTAGATTAACTAAAATTATCTATATAAAATAAATAAAATTTAAAACTAATTTACATATTAAATTATTTTAAAGGATATTAGTAAGGCTGAGAAAAAAAGGGCTAAAACTTTATTCAATGTAAAATACTATAACTTATAAAATGTAAATCTCGCTCTAATATTTATTATTGTCATCAATGAAAAAAGTTTTTAGCCCTCTTTTTCTCAGCCTTAGATATTAGACATGTTATACTGTATATACACTTAACCCAAACTCACGCGCGTACCACAATATTTGAAGACTTTTTTGACATCACTTACTAAAGACTCTTCAAACATAAATTATTATTTTACAATTATATTTTTAAAATAACTTAATTTAATTTAATATGTGATATAAATAGTTATATTATAATATCATCTAAATTAAAAACAACAAAAAATAAAATGTGTTTTAAGAATAAAAATAGTTTAAGTGAACTGTAGAATTAAACATTATTTCACAAATTTTAAGATAATACGGGTATACTTTCTTATAAGCATAAAAATGTCCCGAAAACTTTTCTAAATATAACGTTATAAAACATATCTTGGCATAATGCTAATTCATGGTGCTAATAATTTTATCAAGTATTATGTAAAAGTTTTAGAGTTAGTTTTAGAAACTATAAGTTTAGAATGAAGTGTTGAATGTGAATTTAAAAGAAAAATTTAGTGTTATATTGTACAAGGAGCAATATTTAAACTAATACATAATTGTTTAATAAACTCTAATCTAACTTACCAAGTAGATTTTTTGCGCTTAAAAAGGAATTAAGCTACACGGCTAAAATTTAGAAACCACATTTACTCATACATACTACATAATTAACTCATCTCAACCCAAAGACAAAAACAAAAAATAACTAAGCATGCATAAGTTTATTTTTATTTATGTAAAAAGCCTTTACATTGCTGTACGTTAATAACGTATTGAAAAGTAGTCGACGCTCTGGCGGGACCCTGGATAAAACACTAGAGATCTCATTGATTCAAATACATTCATAAATACATACAAAAAATACACATAAAATTCAAAATGTTATTTTAAAATGTCTTATGAAAATTATATTTCCCATTCATTTGCATTATCATTAACTAATTCTTTCAAATTGTCATAAAAAGGATAAAATATCGGATCAATTGATTGTTTTAATTTTTGCAAAATTTTAAATTTAGATTTAAACCTATTCGACATTTAATTTACATATTGTTAAATCGCAATTAAAATCCAAATAATCATTATTTTCACATTCAAACACTTCAGACAAAACTTAATTTTTAAAAATATATAACTGAAAAAATTTAATTAATTATATTCAAATTTATTTCAATATATTTATATTAAAATTATTTGAAATTTTTGCTATGATTTATAGTTAATTTTTATTCACAAACTATGAATTTGTTTAAACAGTTGCCATTTAAATACATTTTTGTATTGCAGTTGAGATAATCCGCAAACTGATTAATAACTTCCAATTTGTATTAAAAACTTAGATAGGTGTTGTCAATTGCCAACCAAATTTAATCAAAATATTTGTGAGATTAAATCCAAAGTATTTTTCAAAAAGTTATAATCAGATATAAAGCTTATTATCATCTATAAATTAAGCTTTAAGTTATATTTCTATTTTTTGTTTATATTTAATAAGTTTTTGAATGTATTTGAATCAATGAGATCTCTAGAGTTTTATCCAGGGTCCCGCCAGAGCGTCGACTACTTTTCAATACGTTATTTAGCGTGTAGGTCCTCTATAGGGCAGAAGTTCTACCTAGATTCTACTGTTACTGTACGTTCAATGTGTGTCTGAATTGGGTTGAATTGCGATAACTTCTGAACATTTTGTAGATAAAGCGACGAATTATTGAGTGTTTGTGTAGTGTTTCGTCAAATCGTATGGATTTTGCGCATTAAGTGCTTTCGTCGATAAAAACATTTGTGCAATAGTTTGCCTGAAATTGCTTTTCATTACAGTTTAGACAAACACTAAACACAAACATAACTCCAATTAATATCAAGATTTAAGCCATTGTTTAAGAGTTTTTGTTTTAGACAACACTAGAAGTGATGATTATTTTTGTCTATCACTCGGATTTGTAACTCATTTTATATAATTAAATCAAAAATCTATTTAAAATCGATATATTTGTGCAAAAACTGAAATCAATATTAATTGCGATTATAATTAACTTTATTTTCAATTACTATTCTATTAATCATTCATTCATTTCAATGTCTAATAAAGAAAATAAATGTTTTTAAATATGTATTAAAATTGCGAAACATTTGGAAATAGTTTGCAAACAATTAGTGTTAATAAGAAATAATCAATGAATTGAATAATCGATTGAATACGTAATTGAATTAAAGCAAAATGTTGTACATATTTCTGGTCGAAAGCGGATCAATGATGACATTCGACATGAATCTGGCTCTTCAGACGTGAGTCCATCCATTCATCCATTCTTTCTATTGATTTGTTGCGATTAAAGGCATTTAATTGCGTTTTACAAACAATTCAATTGTATTTTGTTTTTGTGAATAACGTTTGAAATAATTATTTCAATTGTCGTAAAGAGTGGCGAATCTGAAGAAAGCGATTGCGAGTCAGTGTCAGATCCCCGAAGAGAGACAAGTATTGCTGATCAGTGGCGGCGAGACTCCGAACCTGTCATCTCGAGTGTGTTCGTACAGCTGTTCGGGTACAGACACGAGCCCTATATTCCTGTTCAGTAAGAACTCGATTGAAAGTCCGAATCCCCCGAAGTGTGTGACTGACTACGACCCGGACCACGACATGAGCGACAGAGTCCAGTCCTGTATCGATATGAACCCGAACTACAACACAGTGGTGGCCAGGGCTGAGATGGCGCAACAACTCTACGAAATGGCGAAACAACAGTTGCATAACTGCGAGCGTCTGGTCCACGACCAGCACCTCCAGCAACAGGGATGGGCGGCAGTGGTCGCCAATCTCGAAGACATCGCCAAATCGTTTTCGAACAGTTCTATGCAATTGGAGGATATGTTCCATCAGTTCATCGAAGAGAAGACATTTTTTACGGATTTGTTGAAAAAGTAAGTCTTTATTACTAATACAAAGACATTGTTTTGTTATTTATATTTGATTTGATTTTAGTTTCAATAATGACGTCAAGACTTTGGCAATGATTCCGATATTAAGTAATTTAATGTCAAATAATCGAAATACTAGTGAAGAGAGTAGTGAAGAAAGGGATTCGACAACTCTTCTGGAGTGGATCAGTCGAAAGGACAATCAGAACAGTTTAGAACAAGTGGCCGAACAGTGCTCCAGAGGTTTGGATCAGTTTGATTTGGAACAGCTCTCGAAGATTAAGGGAGAGGTCGCAGAAGTGTTGGAATCGTGCGATCAGTCGAATATGAAAGAAGTGAAAGGACTGGAGGAACGGCTGTACGGACTCGAGAAGTTGATGTGTGAGGCGAAGAAGTACGTCGACGAACAGCGAGATCTGGCGCAGGCTTTCTATCAGAACCAGAACCGCGCTTCAAACCTAAAGGATCCGTCGATTTTGCCCGATCTCTGCGCTAGTCATCAGCAACAGCTGCAGGTTATGCTCAAAAATCACCAAAAACTTAGGGATTACCGACGAAGGTGTGCGCACTCGAAGGAGGAGCTGTCGGGCAATCTTCACGCGAGGCTTCGCTGGATTGTCTTCATTGAGAAACGACTTTCGGAGGTTGACTCAAAAGTACTGATATATCGCGAAAACATACGTCGACTCAAAAAGCAATTAGAAGTCGTCCATCAAATCCAATTGGCGCCGAAGATCTACTTGGCCTCTGTGGTCGAAGTGGTCAGACGTAAGGCGTTTTCCGATCAGTTTCTTCGATGGGCCACATGTCTGGCCGAACAGACGTCTCAATTGGTTGAGAAGGAAATGTCGTTAAGACAAACGTTTTCGACTCAACTCAACACTCATTTCCTTCAGATTCTCTTCCCCGGAATGAATGACTTTCCGCCGCATTTTGCAAATGAGTCACCCCTTCCCTTCGACGTGAATTTACCCAATTTGGCCGAATCTGACGTTGAGTTCTTGCGGCAAAAACTGCCCGAATTGGGTGACATGTTGTACGTGCCTTCACCCGTGCCTATGCCCTTGACTCTGCCGTCCCTTCAGAACAACTTAACGATCCGTACGGTTGAGTCCAAACCGAGTGAATCAGATAATGAAGAGTTCGAAACAGTTAACGAAGACTTTGATAACAAAATGTTGGCTTCGATTAGCCAAACGGATTACAAACAAATGGATAAAGAATTTCCGATAAATAATGAGAAGTTGAGCTCAAATAAAGATAATTTGAAAGACGTTTTCACTGAAACATCTGTCAATAGAATCGATTTGGAAGAACTCGAAATAAACTTTAAGAATATTAAATCACAATTTGATGATAAGTCTAATGAATGCTTGGAATTGCAGAAAAGTTATGATAAAATTGAAAACGAACTCAATTTACGAAACAATTCATTTCAAACTCTCTTAAAATTTTCATTCGATTCGATTTCAACCCTAAAAGTCCTGAAAACCTCATTTCGCGCACAATATTCCGATATTACAAACGAATATTACTCTTCATTTGAGTCAATGAAAGAGCAGTTAAACAATTGGCTATTTCTTAGAGAAAGAGAATTGACTCAAAAACAGATGAAATACGAAAAGTCAGTTCAAGAATATGAGAATCGGATAATTGAATTGAAAGGTTCAGAAGAGTCGATGCAATCAGAGATTAATTCGTTGAAAGATATGATTGAAAACGTGAATAAAAGCAACGATTCTTTAAATGAGGAAATAGTTGATAAAAATAGTGAAATAATTCGATTGAAAGATGAAATTTCAGAGAATAAAAAACAGTTGACTTTAGAACACGAACTGGAAATGACTTCTTTGAACGAAGTAATGGCGAAATTGGATGTTTCGAAGCAAACGCTTGAAGAATCAGTTTATGAAAAGGAGACACAAATTAATAGTTTGAAACAAAATTACGAGAAATTAGAGTCAGATCTCTTGGTTCGGTTTCAAGAGGAGAAGGATTTGCTCAGAAGTGCTTTGAATCGCGATTTGCAACTCAGAGAAGAGGGTTTGCGATACGAATTCGAGTCGAAACTAAAGCTATTGGAAAGAAGTAACGAATCCGTTATAACCGAATTGCGATCACAACTCGAAGACGAGAAGAATAAGTGTTTGACTGAACTGAAGGATCAGTTGGATTCCGAACACAAACACGACATCGAAAGCCTCAGAAGTCGGTTCAAACTCGCCATTAGTACCACTCAATTGGAACGAACGCCGTCGGAGACCAGTCTCGAGAAAGTGAATCTGGATGTGATCGACCAGTTGGCTCAGGAACGGGAGATTAATAAACTGAAGCAATTCATTGTTGACCAGAAGAGCAAATATGAAGAACTTTTGATGAAATTGAAGAAACAAAAGGACGAAGAGGTGAAGAACGTGAAGGCGTCGATTCAAGCGGAACGACAGGTCAGCTTCAATGAGGCGCTCAAGAAGTTGTCGAATGAAAAGGAGTTTTTGGCGCACGAGTTGAGGGCTAAAGAAAACTGTTTACAGCCATCGCTTTCGATCATAAGTGACATTATTTTCAAATTCAAATCATTAGAATTGAGTGAAAGAACTGAAATTCAAACAAATGAAGCCTTCGATCGAATTGTAAGCGAATTAAAGACATTGTCCGAGACTTTCACTTCAAAGACCAACGAATCGGTTATTTGTGAATCGGGTTCGCAATGCAGTTGTAATTCAGTAAATGTAAGTCAACTTCAGTTAATTCGATATTTGTTTTTGTTTTAAATCAATTAATTGAATCGATATTTAAATTTTGGTTTGTTTTAAGATTTTGAAGGAAAAGGAATTTGAAATAAATCGATTGAATCGGCTTTTGAGGGACAATGAGTTGACGCAGTCGTCTTCGGCTATCGGTCGCATTGAAAGAGTTTCAGTTTTGGGGTAAATATCTTGAATATGTTTTTATTCTTTTTTATAAACTGTTTAAATGTTGATTTAAATGCCGAAAATGAAATTTAAAGAAAACATTTTGTTTAATGTTATCAGCGATTGATTCCCTAATATAACGCACAGTAATAGTGCATCGATTTTACAATAATGCCAACTCTGATTGACTTCATAATTATTACTTTAAGTAATTGACTTATATTAATATTAACCGATATATTGCATATTATACCTGTCGTTCATGTATTCAATTAACTTTAATCCCAAAGCTGTGAAGTCGGAGATATCGTAATAATCTTCTACGAAGAAAAGTTTGACAATTATGTCGTCTTTAATCTCAACAATGTATTACACTTTCTGCACACCGACTGCTTGGATGCACTCTCTTTGAAATTCGGTAAATATTACTTTCATTTCTATCCACATATTTTCAATGCGATAATAATTATTATGAATTTTTGTCAACTTTTTAACTGAAAAACTTATATTATTTTATTAATCGACGCATTAATTGATATTTTAATGTTATGATAAACTAGTGATTAGTAATCATTGATTACCTCTTATTTGAGTCTTGAATTGCTGTGAATTAGACCCAGAGTTGGCTTTGGGTTTGGGTTTTTAAAATTATTTCGTTTAGAAATAATTCTTTTCCAATATTTATTATTTGCAAATTATTTCATTTTAAAGAATATTAATAGAAACTAATATTTAGCGTTCGGTAAATTATGTTAAATTTAATACATTTGAATTTATGTAAATTAGTAAATTTTAAGGTAAAATTAAGTAAGTTAAAGTTAAACAAAGTAAAACACAGATAAACAAACAATGATAAAATTAAGTAAAACAACTTTTATCATTAAAATATAACATGATGGTTATAATTAATTTTAGTTATGTATTTTTATACGTATCTTTAAATTTATTATATTAAATATAATTTATTATTTTATTTTAAATATATTTTTTAATACAGCAATTATTTTAAGTTTATTGAAAGTAACGTTGTTAGTAGTGAAAGATATAGTAACTTTCAAGTTCAGTTTCAGTGAAAGTTTCATCTTCAATAATAACTCAGTTTGACAAAAGTAGCGCCACCTTGATTAAACAGAATCTTGCTAAAATTTTGTTAAAATATCGTTATTTTTCTAAAATTAGATTTAAAATATTAAAATTTATTAAAAATCAAACATAATAATAATTATTAATTTAAAATGCATATAAGAAACATGAATAATGCTGCAAATTTATATTATTTTTTAGTAATGATAAATTGACATTTAAATTTATTAATATTAATTCGTAATAGCTAAAAACAAAAATTACAATATAAAACTATAAAATAATATTAATCAGTAATAAAAATTAATCATTTATGTAATATTTTTGTCATTAATTATGCAATCAATTTGAAACTTTCAGTAAATCTTTCAGTGAAACTTTCATTTAATAATTTAATCAAATTTAACATCGTTAATTGAAAGAGATGACTTAGAGAATTTAGGCTAAAATTCTTCGGGGTAAGACCAAAAAAGTTTAAGTTTGTTTTGTTTTGACACTGTTTTTGATTGGATATAACAAATTTTAAGAAGAGATCTATTTTTCACTTAAAAATCTTGGGTGGGGTGGGGTGGGGAGGGTAATACAGGGTTTCCAGTCCAGTTTCCTTCCAAAATTTAATCGGTTAATCTGTTTAATCTAAATTAAGATTATTTTCAAGCCTTCCACAATAGCAGTTAAATCCTAAAAATAATCTTAAACACAGATCCGGATTAAAAACTGGAAGGAAACTAGAATGGAAACCATATAGAATTCGACACCCTTCGACGCCCTTGATTTTAAATTTATAACAATATTTGCTCGAGTATAGTTTTTGGAATCGATTTTTCTCAGACGAGTATATTTTTAAATGAAAATCTAATATTTTGTTTAGAAGAGGTGTCAACGACTGTACATTTTATCTACTGTACAGTGAAGTCCTTTATGTCAGTGCCAGACCTTTTAGCATTAGCCATACAATTAACATTAAGAATAACGTTTGTCGTTTAAATTGTATAATTTAACTATAATATACTGTTTATACTGTTCAACATATTAGAACTTATTAAGAGTTTAATTAATTTTTGTTTAAAAATTTAAGTTATTTCTAATTAATTTTTGTTTTTCAATAAACAAATTTGATGATAACTATTATTCAGGGTTTATATCGAAAAGAGCGTAATCCAAAATGAGCCAATGCATAAATATCGAAAATTGTATAAAGAGTAAAATAAACAATCGACGATATTTATATCACAATAGAATGAGAACAAATATAAGATTAAATTTAAGTATTAAACTAATTTCAAATTAAAAAATATATTTGAAGCAAAATATTACAAATAATAATTGCATAACAATTGCATAATTTTCAAATTGTAAATATAACAATTTAATGGTTTAACAGTTTAACAACTAAATCATTAAAGTCAATAGATCTAATTAAGCGCTGTTATAAATCTATTGATTAAATACTTATATTTATTGTTTTATCAACTAATTGTGTGGGAATTTGCCACAAATAATGTTTAATTTATTAAACTTTGATTTTACGGTGTTTTGCATACGCTGTTACGCTCTGCATAATTGTTTTATACCTTCTTATAATCGGATTATAAAGGATTCGCTGTTTATGAATTTTGCTCTTATGCATCAACACCATTATCCAGGGTTGGCCAAGGTGTCCGTCAGGAGAGTGGGGTTGAGGTTGGGGTAAATGACTCATTTTTGCCAAAACGAGAAGAGGTTGAGGGGAGGGTCAGCTCAAAATTTTTCCGCCAAAAACAATGCCATTTGTTCCCGAAACCCGTAATTAAAGCCGATTTAACCGAATTTAAATTAAATCAGGGTTGGCCAGATTGAGTCAGATCAGGGGGTTCAGATAGGGTCAGAGGCCAAATTTTTCCTCAGGGGGTTGCGGACCTGAACCCCCCACTCATTGGCCAACCCTGAATTAAATTAACACTAAATTAAGCTAATTTAACTAAATTTAAACTGGATTTAGTTTTAATTTATTTAAATTAACGCCATTTTTACAAAATGGCGCGAAATTTTTCCTACCTCCTTCGGCGGCCCTAAATTTTCCACGATGGGGTTTTATTTTGGAACGAAATGAGGGGGCGAGAACCAAATTTTTCAAGAAGGGGTTAGAGGAACGACCCCCCTTGCCTAACCCTGCTAATTTGATTTTTGTATTCATATGTTTGATACCTATAAGAAAATATTCTTCTTTTGATTCAATTGAATAATTGCATTGCATTTCAAAATCTTTTTGTCCGTAAAAGCAATAATTTGTTTAAACAATTGTTATAAAAGTTATTTGAGTTTTAGTTTTTAAATCTTTTATTTACGAAAATGGTTTTGTCTTTGTTTTGCTTATGGATTGACAAAATGGGTGGAAATACATCTCAGATTAGAAGTGTTTCAAATCTATAATAGCTATGAAATTATGCATTCGATGATAGAAATGATTGAAATCAAACTCTGAGACAGAAATTTAATTTAAGAATTGCATTGAAAGTCCTTTTGGATTAGGGTTTTAAACCGAAATAATTTGAATGACAGGCGAATCGGTTGCAGAGCTCGCAATCGCGTCCACTCTATCTCTTATTGACGATAACCACACCTTTCGCAACATATAATCAATGCTTAAGACAACAATTCAAGTCTACAATTCGACTCAATTTTGTTCTTTACGTTATTATACATTCAATTCAATATTTTTTATTTAAACTAATTTTTAGTTCAAAAGACTCTTAAAAAACTTAATCAATATATTGTGAAAACCAACCATTCGTTTATAGATAGCGTCTAAAGTGGGAAATATAATGAATTTGTTTAGGAATTTGTTGTAAATAACTTTAATTGATTTTTTCATTCAATTAGCTGAAGACGAGGCCCGTCAGCACTGGACTATAGCAGAAGTAACTGATAAAGAGTATTGTCAGGCGAGAAAAGTAAGTTTGCCTCAAATCTGTGTTTATGTCCAAATGTTTGCTTATATTCCGCTATCGCTTGGCTTCGGGGCCTAACCTAAGAAGCGTTCGGCGGCTCTGATAGCGGTTTGACAAGAGATGACTCTAAGAACTAAACAGTAATTAATATTCTTTGCGTTGCCTATCAAGAGGTGTTGGATTGAGTTGGGCTTTGCTTGTGCTCTACTCTACCCAACACTGCTATACAGTATTACAGTATATGCTGTTTGTATAGTTGTCTAATGGGAGGTCTACTTCGTTAGGCTTTAGGCTCGAACTTAGTGTTCAGAAGCTCTCAATCGATGTATACATTGTTTTGCAATCTCTATAACAGTTTTGCCATTAAATCGGAGCCAATGCATGAGTTGTGGCACTCATTTCATACTTAATTTGTTCCATATCTCCATCAGCTGTCTCGCAGCTCAAACCACAGTTAGCGCAGGCATTGCCAATATTCGTCAGTTCCTCTATTTTATGATTATTAATATGTTTGACAAATGGCAGCACTTCGTGGGTGGGAATGACTACTAGAATACAAAACCTCAAAATCACTTCTCCTTTAGATCATCGCTTCGATTATCACAAAACCATATTTGAAAATATTTATTATTAATGATTCGGTGAACCCCTTCTTCCATATAGTGGCAAATCTTTCAAATCATTAATAAAATGTTCTAAAGTCGGGATATATTTAGAGTTTAAATGAAAGTCGAGGCACAGGCAGATGTCTGTACAGTACAGTATAAAGTTATATACTGTGCATACAATTGGAAAGTTCTTCATATTTACAGTATTGTTGAATCGAAGCGTGATATTTGTTTTTTCGTTAAAATTCACATTTTTTTATCATTTTTACACAATATTTATTATTGTATACCATTAGACAAAATTGTAGTGCAATTTATAATTATTTTTGATATATTTAAAATATTAAAAGATATTTACGATAATTTTCGGTTAAACAAAAAGAGTAGATTATATTAATATAAGCCAGGTACAGGGGCAGGGGCGAATTGTTATTTTATAAAAGCCAGAAGAGCTGTTCTGTAGACAGACTCAATGGATGATTAGTCGCATTACTGCTTAACTAGCGTTTAATTGTGGATTTAATCTGTCGTCACTTTATTTGATTATTCAGTTAACGAACAAATTAACTGAAAATTAGTTTTTGTATATAAACTGCTATTCCGTATAGTTTACAGTTTTATACTAAAATCAAATGAATTTAATATTAAAAGAACACAAACTCGAAATGCGGGTATTTTTGGTTAGAAATTCTAATATTTGTTAATTAGTGGCAAATGTGATAATATTGATTAGATTTTGATATCTTTTTTGTTTTTACAATTAATTGAATTTAACAAAAATATTTTCGTTAAAAATATGATAGATGTCTAACAAATAATTAAATTTAATCGAAACTTAGGCCCAAAACCGCTATAGAGTAGCCCTGAACACGAAGTTCTATAGAGTGAAGGCCAAGCCCTGGTCGCGACTCTCAAACAGATTACTGGAAAGTCGATCGGGTTTTCCTCTTTCGGCGCTCTTCTCGCAAAAGGAATTGTTGTCCAAATCGAGTTCAGCGATGAATGTGTCGAATATGTCGTTTACGACTTCAGTTTCGCCGATCAATAGCCCAACCATTCGATCGCCAAACGAATGATTGCATGATTTGAATTAAAGCACTGATTAGTCATTTTGTATGAATTCTTTTTATGATAAATAAGATGTGAAATAAATGTTTTGTTATTTTTGGCAATAATTTAATTTGAATTTTAATTAATCAAAAGTACAAATTGAAACTTAATTGATATAATCGATAGACTAGTGGTTACAGTGAATGAACTCTATATTGACTCGAGTTTTACGAAATAATAGTTTAGCTCTTGTTTAGGAACAGCTGCACAAAAGACAGAACAAAGTATTTGTTTTAACAAATATCGATCTAAAGGCAAATTTAAATTAAAACATATTTTCTTACAATCAATAAATTACAATAAATTCAATTAAAAGTTTGTTTTTATTTTACAAATTTTATTAACAAATATCGGAAACTTCCGAAAACGGTTGACATTCGGAAGCAGCCATTGGTTGCTGTGATGTCTCGAATATCATATCAGATGTGTTTGTATTGAAAATAAAGTCATCGTTCGGACAGTTGGACCAATTGTCGAAACAATACGCGATCTGTTCGTTGTCTTCCCTATCGAAGGGCTGTAAGTCATCCAAAGAAGTCACTATATATTCATCACTTTGTGCCGAATCGGTGCTCTGATCTCGTGCTTCGAAGTAGTTGTCGGCGCCGGCACTGGTCTCACCATTGAATTGCCACAAACTGTTGTGGAAATTGATTTCGTTGTTGTCGTAAGTGCTTTGTTTCGATGTTTTGATTGGAGTCTCCAAATCGAGAATGTCTTCCGGATTACTCATCTCCAGGTTATCCAAATACAGGGTTTCAGACGAGTTATCGCTCAGCTCTTGCGGCTCAGTCTTCAACACAACTGTGCGATCGTTGTATGGATTCTCTGTTTGCCTTTCGTCATAACTTATATAATTATAGCCATAATATGATTCGTCGTAATAGTAATAGTCGTTCGAACCACCACTACATGACTGGTTGTCCCAATAGTTGACACAGTTATCAGTCTTATAGGACTGTTGTTCGTAGTCTAGAGTTTAGTGCAAAACCATTAACTCATAAACAATAACGAACTTAATATAAAGTAAAAACTTGTAAAGGATTTGTTAGCTTTTCTTACAGCTATTCATATCATATGAGTTATCGTACGCTCGGTATTGCTGTAATTCATCCATTCCTGACATTTCGTTCTCGTATTTGTTGGTCTATTTGTAGTTTTGGAAAATATTTAAATTTAAGGAATGAGCAAGTACAGCATATTATTTTTTAAATTAACCAAAATATAGATAAAATTTTACCTGAATATCGTATTCAGGAATCATTGTATGAATGACATTATCCGCATGAATATCAATAGCACTGGACATAGCATTTGCTATATTGGACGCATCCATCTGCACATAAGCATTGCATTCAGTTTTGATTTAATGATTATCTTTAAACTAAAAACATTAGACCTGAAGAATAGCGCCATAATTAGTGTAGGAATAGCTGTTTGAATGTCTTATTTGGAAATGACTTGAATCCGATTCAGTATAGGTTTGTTGTATTGAATTGTCAGAGGAATTGATGCACTGCTCATAACGATAACAATTGCATTCTTCGGATGGAGTGGTCGCACAATACTCTCTACTTTCTAAACGCATATAATCGAACGATTCAATTATGAAATTAAATATTTTAATTTGTTTACCATTTTTACTCGAATCCAAATATAAAAGTTCACTGGATGGAATGCACTGCACGGAACAAAAGGCATTGGAGTTTGCATTTGAGATCTCGGGTATGGCTTTGTTTTTATGTTCTTTTGTTTTGAGCCGCTGTTCAAATGCAATCGTTTATATGGTTTTAAATTGATAAATAAATTACTATTTTTTAATTTTAAATTAATTATAAACAAACAAATATAGCTAAATGTTAACATTAATCAACAGTCTATATGTTGAATCTACCCGAGCTATTTGGCTCGGAACTATTTTTAGCATTCTATAAGTTAGTAACCGCTGTATTCTAAATGCTTGGGTGTATTAGATGAGATGATAGGGTCGACTCTACTCATCTGCCATACATTGATTCTATTTCTCATTTACTCTCTTTGTTTGCCTATAGCTTCTCATCCGACGGACCAATCGGTGCAGAAATAGTTTTGCAAATATACTCTTAAACTTGTGTTAAACTTCCCACGAATTCGATAAATACAATCTTTTTGTGATTTTAGTTATTGCAAAGTTAGACGAATTTGCTTTACATTACTTCACTGCTAATCACTACTACTTTTTCATAATTTGATTTGTGAATGAGATTTATATTCATTGTAAAACAATTTACATCAGGGTTACCCAAAGTCCTCAACCTTCCTACTGTAAGCTGAAAATTGTGATTCTAGAATTTTTCTCTTTTAAAAATTTGTACCGCCATTGTATTTTAGGCAAAAATGAGGTAAATTTAATTAAATCAAAGCTAAATTAAATTAGCTTAATTTTGCTTAATCTAGTTTAAAATTTATTTTAAATAACTTTAATTTCGGTTTTATTGAACAAAATAGCGTGTTAAGAAGTCCGCCATTTTGTTTTAAACTAATCTTTATCTGACCCCTTGGGATTTTGTTTAAAAATGAGTCATTTACCCTCTTCTAAACCCCTGACCCGACGGACTTTGACTACCCCTGGTTTACATATTATTTATATAATAACAAATCTGTTGCTTAAAAGCCGTCAAAGACTTATACAAAATAAGTGGTAAATCATAGGTTTGTACTCATATTGAAATAATTGCAAATTATATTTAAAATACATATAAATACATATTATAATAATATTTAGAGCACTTGTAATCATTGTCTGTGCAATAGTGCTGAACTGTAAGAGTAAAGCCTGTAGTTTAGGGATGGGTTCACGTATTTGTGAAAAGTGAGTGAATTATTCAAATTAGGATTTCTTCTGGCGTTCAGACTGTACTGTAATTTCCGAAGTGTTTGGACCAAATTTCCAATACTTTTTAAAGCAATACTTATGTTGATTACACTTAATTGGAGTCAATATAAGTTTACAATCTTTTGTTTTTTGCAAGTTTTTAAGCGATCGATAATTTGAGTAAAAATATCCGAATTTATGCGAAAAGCAGACAATCAATGAATGAATGAATGAATGAATAATTCAGACCTGAATTGAAGAAGTAATAGAATTTTCTATCAATAATGAACGAGTGATTCCTCTCGAAAACTTGAAAGTATGTCCGACTCGTCGGGCCTCTGCACTTGACTTGGGCTCAGGCTTCGGGTGATCGTGATTTCCTTTGGCCTTATATTTGAATTATATTCAAATTTATTATTTAATGCATTTAATGCTTGGATTAGGTCTTCACCTGAAAAAATACGGCGAACTCCGTGTGTCTCCAGAAGTGAGTGACCGGATACCCGCAATGGCCGCGGCACGGGTGCACTTCCAACCGGCCGTTGCACTTACGGTTGGGACACGGCTTATGCTGTTGTTTCTTCCGGGCCTTATCACAAATGGCAGGCCTTAAGTGAATTCGGTCTCCGTTTTCAAGAACACAGTTCTTATTGCAGACGAGGACTCCGAGACATGACTTCTTGAGTATATGCACGTTATGGTTGTTGGTGTTCCGCATCGCCCATCCGCTCGCATGCCTTCGCGCTTCTTCGGAGTCGGGCCTATAGACGTATCTGCAGTGGCCGTCAGCCCACTCTTGGAAGAGGTCATGTGCCGTCACCTATAGTAGTGGTAAATATGATTCGTAAGATATTTGGGCGAAAGTCTGGAGTGAATCCTAAGGCTAACTATAACTCGAAAGTTATGTTAATCTAATAATGCAAACGAAATATAAGCGAAATATAATATAAGCGAATGTAAGGTATATTGAAATATATACGACGAGAGTGAGAGACGGTGTCTAACACTACCCCAATCGACAATTCGAAAGCCAGAGGCAACACATAATTCCCCTTTTCTTGTTATGCCGTTTTGCAGCAATTTGTGAGCATTTCTTACGACTCAAAACTTGGAAACTTCTCCAAACAATTGCGATAACAAGTGTAAGTGCATTGCAAATGGCATTCATTAGATGTGCATTTGTCGGTCATTAGGCTCTATAATGGCATTAATATAGCAATTATGTGCAATCAAGAGGTTTAATGCAAACTCGAAAACTGAAATATTTTCAAACTATTGCAACCGAAGCTCACTTCTGTCCACTCGGGCTATAATTGCTCGCTTTGGGAACAAACATAGCGTTTATGTATTAATATTTAATTAATTCAAAATTTTCTTCAATTTTAAGCTAAACAACAAGTCTAGAGTCAAAAGAGAATAATCATCACTTCAGAGCAAATTTGTTGTTAAAAAGTTTATAAATGTTTGTGTAATTAAAACATTTACAAAAATAGTGACATAAAATGACCAGTTTAATTATCTTTTGAATTTATTCTATATATAAGCGTTTAATTCAATTCAGTAATAAAAAGCTTGAGATTACAAAAGTTAAAAATAACGATTTTAAGCATACATTTACTTTTTGATAATATTTTTATAGCTTATGTATAAAAATAAAAAATCTATATTTGAGAAAGAATTTTATGAAATTCCAGACAAATATTTTTCAATCTCTTCAATGCTTTGAGAGAGAGTTAAAAGAATTCTATTGAAAGTATTTGTCACTTATTATGAATCGACTATTTTTTGCACTCAAATAGTGATCAAAATAACTAAAAGATGAGATAGAGATCGAAAACTGGATAAGAGTTTGACAGCGATTATAGTTATAGATATAAAGAACGGTTTGAATGGAGAGGTTTGTGGACTACGCCATGCAATACAGTTTGCGCTCTATTTTCTAACTTTGCATAACTGCTAAAACTCACAAAAGACTTACTTTTGGAATGTGATTATCATTGATGTCCCACTCAGGAGTGTTGTGGTCACTATTTCCCTGACACATGTTCATGACATTAACAACTTTAACCAATCCGTCTAATAATCATATTTATTAGAACAACAAAGAGTTTATTATAAGAAGTGTTTGAAAACTCAATTCATTTGTATTGAAGGCAATCACAACCAAATGAATTGGTAACGAATTGGCAGCAAATGATTGCAACTTTGTTTTACACAAAATTAAAGCTTTAATAATAAATATTTTTATAGAATCGCTTCTTTTAGCGATGGTTTGAGCCACGCCTGCTCTTAGGATCTGATTCTTCCCACCACTCTCTGCACTATTATCTGTTCGACCCTAAGCTGTTCGCACCGTTAGAGTGGGAGGGATTTGACTCAAAGACACGATTCTTGTTTACAGTATATTTGCAAATCCTTTAATTTGTATTTAATTGTTTAAACAAATTTAATTATGTTTTTTATATTCTGTTGATTATATTATGTAAACTATTTTTGCATACATTCAATACAATTGCAATCGATTTAATTGAATTGATTTGCTTTCAGTATTGCTTATCGAAAGCTACCCTAAAGTAGTGAAACTAAGCTTTGGGTGAAAAGGAAAGTTAGAAGTAATAGTGCAATAGTTTCTCATTTTATAGACAAGTTTTAGTTTTAAGAGTTGATCCTCTCTTTTCGACTCGAATACAAGAAGCCTCTAATGAGACAAATATTAGTCGACATTTGGTTTTATGCGTTCGATAACAGAGATGTGAAAAATAAAGGATTTTTTTGGCTCTTATTATCTCTCCATTATTCGAGTGATTCCTATCTGACAGAACATAACGTTAGGAGAGGACTGATCGCACTCTCTATTACGAACTGATAGTTTAGCCAAACATTGGTTTAGGAATACAATTGCAGTTAAGACTAATCTTTGTGTCATTTCTGACAAAGATTGCAAAGATTTGCAAAACTATAAAAATAATTAGTGCTTACGATGTACTCAAATGCAGAGAATGTTTCACTTAATATCATTGGAGGCCTATTGAGTACTTGAGCGCACAGTCAGCCTCACTCGGAGTCTGAGTCATGTGTGGCCAAAAATTTTAATTATTTTTTCACTTAAAAAATGGTGAAATAATTATTTAATACTCTGTCGAAAATATTTACAGCATTTTATTCCTAGTATTTTACCAAAGATTAGACAAATTGTGAACTTTTTAAATCTGAACATTGATTTGCTTTTATTCAGATCTATTCGATGCCATCAATTTGATTGCCTTCAACTCAACCTAATTCTTAAGTTATTATTATTATTGAAGCGATTGTCTGATAATAGGGCCGAAAGCCATCTAAACAGCAATATTGTGATGCAATTAGAGTGAACTCTAAAGCAGTGTTTTGTTGGACTTTTATGCGAAGGCAGTGAGCATTCCCTCCCTATCATGATCTTTGGGCATCGCATACATTGTTTCACTGATCAAACATATCATCCCTGACAGGCAGGTCTTCCCATTTCGCTACAGAGTAGTGAACATAACACTACAAACACCGCATTTGAGCCTCACTTTTGATTTTTCAGGAAGTTTTGGCAGATGTGTGCGAATCAAGTGATTTGATAAACCAATAGATGTTTTAATGCATTTTCGATAACTTATATAATGTTCTAAAAAATAAATTTTATTTTTATTATTATTTGTATAAATAATAAAATCAAAAATCACTGCTTAGTGTTTAATACCCAATATTTGAATTGATTGTAAACTCAATTAATTAGTTCATTTAGAATGGTTTGAACTTAATGTGCGAATCGATTGAATTTTATATATTTGTAAACCTTATTAATAGAATAATTAATAGATTAATGAATTGGTTATGTAAATGACCCACATCATCTCTAGCATATCATATCTAGTAGCGATGTGCTGATAGTGTTTATGGCACGCGTATGAAGCACTCGAAGGAGATGTTTAGCATCTGTTTGTTGTAAGAAATACTCAATTATAGGTCCAGTTGTCTGTCGTTTCTTTCATACACTTCTCTACATTTCGGATCATTTTTTAATTCTTTTTTATTTGTTTTTTTTTTGTTAATTGCTTTTCCTTTTGCTAAATATCCATAAACTCAAACAGATATTTAACAAATTAATATACTTTGCCGCTAATAAAAAGTATCAGGTTATTTATCTTAATTACGAATTCATTAGTGATTTATCTCATTTGAATTTAGCTTTAAGTCAAATATGAAATTATTCGGGTCTCGAGTCAGTGCCGATGTTATCATTTGACAAATTTTCAGCTTTTCATCGAATGTCTTCATTTTTAGCAAAGTTTGATATCATATCAAAGCATAAATAAGTTTTCAGTTTAGCTCATATATCGCTATAAGTTATAGCCTATAACAATAATTCAGAACTTTTACAATCAATCGTTTTTATTATTAATGCATATCTTTAAGGATTTAAACGGTTTTTAAATAAATTATAAAAAATTATTGTTGAAATTTTAAAATCTTTTGAGAATTTTGTTTTGATGTTTTAAACCAATAAAAATTTAATCACAATTTAATAATTGGTTTGAAATCATTTTTGCTTTCAATCTGAGAATTGTGTGAATTCATTGCAAATTTATGTGAATTTTTACTTTTTATGACAATTTTTTTCTCATAAATTCTCTTAATTTATTAAATTTGATTTCAAAAGAATTTAATTATATTTTGAAATCAATGATGAGTTTATTTACTTCGTTAAAAGTTGATAAAATAATTTTATTATAAAATTAAAATTTTAATCTTGATTACTAATTTGCAATTGACTATTATTGCAAAAAATATTGATTGCCATCAACTGATTAAAAAATTATGAATCACTTTTCAATCTGCGTTATAAAATGAATTAAAAATTTTAAAATATAATTAAAAATAAATAAATAATTTTAATTGTTTTTATATCTAATTTATTGATATAAAAGTTGCATTGGGTAATTTGGAGTAATTAGTATTATAATTTTTTACAATTTAAAACGAATAAAAATTTAGAAAAATAACGTTTAATTTAAATTATAAAAATAAGTAATATTATTTTAAAGCAGGGTTAGCCAAGGTCCGGCAGGAGAGGGGAAGGTTGAGAGGGGGGTAAATGACTAATTTTTTTACAAATCGAGAGGGGGGTCGAGGGGGATCAGCTCAAAAATTTCGCGCCAAAATTGCTAAATTTCCGCCAAAAACAACGCCATTTTGTTCCCGAAAACCGGTTTTAAACCGGATTTAACCGGTTTTAAACCAAATTAACACTGAATTAAGCTAATTTAACTGAATTTAAACCGGATTTAGCGTTAATTTAGTAATATTAGCGCCATTTTTACAAAATAGCGCGAAAAATTTCCGGCCGCCTTCGGCGGCCGGAATTTTTCTAGGGTGGGTCCTATTTTCGAACGAAATGAGAGGGGGGTTAGAGCCCAAATTTTCAAGAGAGGGGGGGTTAGAGCCCAAATTTTCAAGAGAGGGGGGGTTAGAGGTCCAACCCCCCCCCCCTTGGCCAACCCTGTTTTAAAGTTATTATTTTTTGTATTTAACAAATTTGACAAGCATATTTTAAATAACTTACTTTTAGCAAAACTCTATAATTATATTTGAAATTATTTTTAATGTTTTAAAGCATTAAAAAATTTAATTTATTTCAAGAATGTCGACGGGGGGAGGGGAGTCAGCCTAAAATTTCGCTTGGCATCGAAAATTTTGAAAAATTCCCCTAGGTGCGCCAAGAGACATACCCCCATATCTCCTTACCTAAAAAATTGCAGGCCTCCGAAAGCCTAGTATTTTTGATTAATTTTTTTACTTTTTCCTCTAAATCCGGTTTTAATCAAGTTAAATTAACTATATTTAACCGAATTTAAACTTAATCTAATTTAAATCCGGTTAAGTTTGGTTAAATTAGCGTTTTGGCTCCAAAAAATGGCCGCCATGACACTTTTGAAGCCTACCCTACCTGATCCCCCCCCCCCTCGAATTTAGGCCAAAATTTTTAGGCTCATACCCTACCTAATCTCCATCTGGCTTTACCAAGCGTCGACATTTACCAACCGTTTTTTAAAAATTATAAATAAAATGTTTGCCTTTTAAGCAGGATTAGCCTAGGTCCGTCAGGTTAGGGGGTTTAGATAGGAACTCATTTTTGAACAAAATCTTAGAGGGGCTTAAGCTCAAAATTCTAGCTCAAAATGGCGGATTTTCGCCAAAATTTGGACTCCAAACCGCCATTTTATTTTCAAAAACTGCATTCAAAGCAGATTTAACCGGATTTGGATCAAATTACGCTAATTAAGTTGATTTAACAGAATTAAGTTAAATTAACGCCATTTTACAAAAATGGCGGGAAAAGTTTCCAGTTGCCTTCGGGAGGCTCAACTTTCCCCTGCCTTGGCTAACCCTGCATTTAAGTACATATTAGGATAATAAATTAATTGTTACAATAATAATTATTGTTGAATTTGTATTACAGTATTCATATACTCCAGATGTTATTACAGTATTAAGAATACAGTCAAAGAAATGTATCGTTTCTTTTATATCTCAAAAACAACAATACAGTACAGATTCGGTCATAAAGGCTGAC
>JAQIYC010000088.1:0-21344 GCA_034699545.1 Porobelba spinosa
GTTTAATATTACAATTAAATTTGATTTTTATTGAAAATACAAATTTTGTTAATTAAAATTTTAAATTAAAGTTTTATATCTGGAAATATAAAGAACAAAATTAAGACAATTTTTAGAATATTTTTCATTTAATGCAATAAAATACAATAAAATAATTGTTGAACACATTTCTGTGGAATTTCTTAGAAGTTATAAATTTCTGATTAATGCCAAAGGAAATGGATTGGAGTTATTATACAATATTTTTCGATCTAACCATTCAATTGCAAATTGGAATAACCAATGACTCAACTGTTGTGACTTTGCAGCGATGTTTCATTACTTGTTTAAGTTTCTAATTATGATTATTTTAGTTTATAAAATTGGTTCAGGGAATGGGAATAAGAGTTTAGAAAAATATTATTTAAAATAAATCAAAACTTCCTGTCTATGAGTTGATAGACATTAATAGTTATTCAACGGTTAAAGTCATACAGTATATACAGTATTATATTGATATTAGGTTATATTTTTATTAACATTTAAATGTATACAGTTTATCAGACATGTCGACGGTCGGCCAAGCAGGGGGGGGGGGGGTCAGGTAGGGAATAGATCAAAAGAGATAAAATTTGTATTATTTCACACTGTTTGTAACTAAATTTAAACCGAATTTAAAACAAATTTTAACTAAATTAAGTACATCTTACTAAATTTAAACTGAATTTAGCAATCGAGTATAACTATACCTAACCTAATAGTCGAAATACTCTATAAATGCCTCCTTTGGCGGCCGACTATTTTTTTAAGAGAAGATATTTGTCGAAGCCAATTGGAATATTTCAAAATCTTCTATACCAGGGAGGGAATTTTAGTTGTCCCCCCCCCCTCGCCAACATTTATGTAGTATATCTAAAAATTGGCTCTGGTTCAAATGTATGAATGAAAAGAATTTAACTTTTTGGTGACTAATGTGTTTATTCTTTAAAAGATTTGACTTCAAAGCAGACATAACTTCAGACATTTGTTAAGAAAACATATAAAATAAAACAAAAATTATTAAAAATTTGAAAATAAAATATAATTAATTTGTTGAACATATTATGAAATTTAACTTTACAAGCTTACTGTATGTATAACAGTAAAAATTTATTACTGTATTTCTCTGGCGAGGCTTAGAGGAATATAATAGAGATTTTTCAAACTTAGGGATAATTGCTAGATCTTTCTTTACAAATTCCTAGCAAAATTCTACGGTATATACTGTAATATATTGCAATTATACTAGTAAGTTAAAGCAGAAATATCTACATGCTTTAAAATTAAGAAGCCGGTTATGTGTGGGTTGACTAGTGTTTAAAATTTTGGTTAAGTTTGGGTAGGGGTTGGATAAAATATATTTAAATTGAACTTGAGTCAAATTAACTAAATTTGATCCGGATTTAGCAACAAATTATGCACACAATAAACAGTAAAACGGCGGGTATTTATAGACGTCTTTTTATTTTTTCAAAATTCTGATAATCAAAATCAAAATCATATATAAAATTTTTAAACCTAGGGAGTGGATGGGCATGATCCCTCTCCGACATCTCTGAATGCTTTAGCTTAGATATTAAAATAAATATTATCCGTAATAAATGTTTTTAATTTGAATAAGTTATATTGAACAAAGCGTTTATATTTGAAAATTGTATTATAATTAAATAGTAAAATTATCACATTGTAACATATTAATTAACTATTAATCATTAATCATTACTATACTATGCTGAGAATGAATCTTGAAATAATTTAAGTTTAATTTATGTAATTGTATCCATAGTAATAAAGGTAATGCTTTTAATATTGCAAAAGATCCGGATGTATAATTTACGACAAATTGCAACAATAACAGAATATTAAATGTACGGCATATCAAGTGTTCTTTCATAAGTTAATATCATTGCACTAATGCTGAAAGCATGAGATATAGTGAAGTCGCCAGACGTCTGCCATCATATCGATATTAACAAGCACAAGTTTTAAACTAAAAATTACATTATTTATATATTTTAACTTAATTTTAATTTAAATTAAGCGCACATTATGTTTTAATTATTTATTAAAATGTTTATCTGATTTTAAAACTAAATAACAAGCTTTAAATCTTAAATAATTTATTGCAATTTAAAATAAAAGCAAAACTGGAAAACATTTGCTAAAATGTAATAAAATATTAATGTGCCAGAATAAAAATTATTAATGAAAAATTTTATTGTAAAAGTTTTAGTGAATATTAATAACTGCTCGATATATCAAAGAAAAATTTAAAAATTGAATTTTATATCATCCCATCTATAAACCCATTAAAATTTTAAAAATTTTAAAGTTTTTAAAGTTTATGTTTTAAAATTTAATTATTTATCTCTTTAATTCTTTTAATCAAGTAAAATTAATTTTAATTAAAATAATAGTTTTATTTCTGACATACAATCAAAACCATAATTGTGGGAAGTGATTAAACGGCTACATCTCATAAACCACTGGGTATAATTTAATGAAACTTTCAATAGTTTCAACTCCTTACTCACCCATGCACAAACTAGCAAAAAGAATTTATTTTACTCTCATTAATTTTTACAAAAATTAACAATTAATATTTTTCCATTATAAACTATACAATTTTAAAAAAATTTAAACGTTTATTTCTCACGTTTCGCTGGGTAAAATTCATTAAAACTTCCCCAAGTTACTCTCTACTCATTTATGTTTAAACCATCTAAAGGATTTTTCTTGTCGTTCATTGGTTTTGGTAAAAACAAAAAACTTATATTGCTCAAGTACAGAACCTGATAGAAAAAGATGAGTTAAATCAATTATTTAATTTTTTATTGTTGATAAACATAACCATAGATTTGGGACATATAAACATAATATGTTATAAGTTATCAAAATAATAACCCGATTATAATACGAGTCGAACATTAAATTCTAATGTTTTGCAAATAGTTATCGTTTTCGATGACAATTAAATTATTCGTTTAATAAAGTAATAAAAGAGTAAAACATTGCAAATGGAAATAAAGGGCACATTTGATGAGCATTTGGTCTCTTTTTTATATATATTTTATACAAAGATCACAAATAACTGATTATAATATGAATTGATTTGAATTAATCAGGAATTATATAATAAATATTTGGTTTTTCTCTAATCAAATAATACTATTTTTTTTACATAAAAGAAAATTTGTTACAAATAAGTCTTACAAATGTTTACTCGAATTAAAATTTCTAACAAAAAAAGAAAGACTTTTTAAAATATAATTTAATAACTTTATAGAAATGGCAAATAGAAAGCTATTAATATATAAAATTGTCACTCATTTGGAACCATATTTCCAAACAAACATATCCTCAAAAAGTTAAGGTCTTTAAGGGAAGCCACGAATCGGATCTAAATATTGAATTTGATTTAAGACTCTATTCGAGATCTCTATTGGTTTTGACGGACAGACAGGCGATCGCTGTTCGCATTCTATCATATCTTTCGATACATACTCTCAGTTCACAATCGCATTGTCTTAACAAACATTACTTTGGATTCAGTCAACCGGTGACTCATCTGAATATCGTTTTCACGATATCTATAAAACTCTGTCCGGGTTTGACAATACACTCGTAGTCGATGTGATGGAGAGGTGTTCCCCACGTCAGGTGTTGTGTGTCTTCTTTGTTGTAAAACTTGACTTGTAATGGAATTATTAACGTTAGGCCGCCTTGAAATTGAAGCATCAGTTGGACCTGAGGTCGCACAGGACGTACAAGTCGGCACATGACAGCACATGACAGCACATGACGCCACACGAGACACCAATGCAATGTCAGTTCAAAATTGAGTGCCGGAGCGAACAGATGCAGACAAAGAGCAAATATTTGTTAATAACAATAATTGCAATACAAGAGCGAGTGTTGGATACCTTAGTCCTGTCCTTCTTCTTGTTTGCGTCAATCTTCGTCGAGTCCCACGAGAATGAATAGCTGGAACTGCCGTTCTCTTGCGACTGGTCTGTCACCGAGACACCGGTGCCCTGCACTGACACACTTCTGGTTCATTCAATGCAAGTGGGGTTGAGTTTGAGTAAACCAAACAAAATGTAGAAATATTGTGATAATTAGTTTACATTAGAGTTAAAATTAATGTCTTTTTCATTCCTAACGACCACTGATAGCAAATGGACAACGAATTGGATACTACTGTATGTCTCGACTTACTGTAGTGGCAGTGAAGGCTTCACATTCACTATGTATTCATAATTGGTTTCGACCATAAATTTGAGCGTATATTCACTGTTGAAACGCTGGCCATCGCGCTGTTGGACAGACAGTATATGTTAGTTACGTTACATTCGCTATATTAGTGACAATGAGTGATAAGAGAGAAAAAGCAATGCATCGACAGATCCGACAGTTTTGACATTATTTGTATAGATTTTGGATTAGAAAATGAGAGAAAATAATGAGAGAAAAAGAGCAACAAATATGAGGCAAAAGAGAAATAAAATGTGTTTTTCCAAAATCAATATTAGCCTAAAATAAATAGAGAATCCGAACATAAAACCTAAGAATCACTTATAGTTGCAGTAATCACACAGACTATGCATGCATTCGATATGCATTCGGTATTAGTTTTTATTTTTATTCTCAATACCAACAAAAAGATAATAACTTAATATAAAAAATAATAATGGAATGTAAATTCATGCGCTATTTGCTCTAGGTCGTAATCTAAATAATACCTTGTAGTAGATTTCATTGTCGTCTTTATTCCTGATCTGTAAGTCAATCTTATACGAGTTGCGGTCCTCCACCATCTTTTCGCATACTATACCAGTGCCAGAGCAGAGCCAGAGCCAGAGCCTGTGCCAGCGATTCGAACGGCTATATACCCCGTATATCGGTTCTGCAAAGTATATATCAAGTATTGGTGTCGATGTGATGCTCTCTAAATGTTCAAAACGATGTTCTATTGTATATATTTGTGCTACAAATGCTCTCTTCTCTCACATCCAGAATATACTGTACTTTCGATACCGTTTCATATATTCTCTTTTCAATGGCTCCGATCATACATATGGATAGAGAATATACAGTTGCGTTGAGACTACTGTACTATAATGTAATACTCAAACAGCACTAAATTACTATATATTATACGTATAGTAGGTATTGATCGCTATATTCTGACAGCCAGTTGTGTATCTATTGATTGTGTGTTAAAGAGGAAAAATGAAACATTAAATCCTTTCAAATTATTCATAGAATTAGTTTTGTTTTTAACACTTATTCTCTCGAAAAGCCACTCAAAGAGCGTTTGATTTCTTTCTTTATTTATTTTTCATTTAATTTAAGCAAAACTTTTTTAATTATTAATTAAAAACAACATAAGCAACAAATTGTAATTATAAATTAATTAATAGTTAAATAAGTTAATTATAATAATTAATATAAAATTGTTTACATTAAATAAAAACAATTCAAACGTAAAACTAAATGATAATACAATTCTACAGCGCATTTCATCCTTATATAAACTCAAACTTATGATACTCTCTATTATTGTACACTATATTCTCTTTTAATAAGTTAGTCTCTCTTTTGTTCTCATTCTGTGAACACTTTTTTTGTTTTTGTAGTTAATTATTGGATACTCTTTCGGAATATTAAATAACAATAGAAAAGCTGTAGAATAACTATATATATATTTCATAAGACCCATATATTTATATAACATTTCTCTCTTGTTTTTCGTAATCAATAGAAAAAATTGCAAAAACAAAAGCCTAACTAATAGTAAAAATTAATTGAAATCCGTTTCAATTTTTCGATAATTGTTTGGACAAATGACTAGAGATTTACTTTGTATTCTATATATATATTCTTGTTTTGTTTCTCTTTAGTATTTACATTACATTCAATAATATATATATAACGCAGTAATTCGTTTTTGATATAAATTATAGACAAAAATCCAATGAAAAATATCACAAATGAGATGATTAGATAAAAATTGTTAAATAAATAAAAGACAATAATTACAATTTTGTAAAAGTCAATCAGAAGTAAGAAAAAGAAAAAGTGAGCGTTAAGTCAAACCTATTTCGTTCATTGCTTCTGAATTTAATGTTAATTATAAAAAATGCTAATGTTTTCGCATCAATGCGGGAATGAATGCCAATTCATAAAACTTATGTTAAATTATAAAAAGTTTTTCTTAATTTATTCCAAAATCGAAGCACAACTTATTTGCTAAGCATTAGAAAAATTGAATAGAAATAGCACCAGAAAATCGAAACTTAAAATTCTGATCGAGTGTTGAGTTTTGAAGAATTTTGAATAAAAAAGTTTTCTTTTTAAAAATTTGAGTTCATTGAAATGAGCAAATCGTACGAGGGCCAAAAATTTCAAATTAAAATTAAATTGTTAATGCTAAACTAAGTTAATTTAAATTATATGCTAAGAATATTCATTTGCTTCTAAGAAAACAATTAAATACTTAAAAGATTCTAAAGCTTATATCAGTTAATTTCAAAACCTTAATGAAATTAATGCATTCTGAGCAAATTTATTTTTAGTAAAGCAAAACTATTAATTTTAACTTAAGCTTTTGGCGCTCATATATTAAATAGTTGTATAATATGTAAATAAATTTTCTGTTTTAAGTATAAGAACGAGAATATACTTCAAATACTTTGCAAATATCGAAATTCGAGTCGTTTTAAGTAAAGAATTAAAAAAAGAATTTAAGATCTGAAGAGATATTGAGTCTTATTATACAAACATTGGCACAAAGAGAAGGGAAAGAATTGGAATTAAAGCTAATATATAGTAAATATAAATTATTTTCCCAATTATTCTCTCTATAATATCAACAACACATTAATTAATTAATTAATTAATTACACAATTGTTAGACCCATAACGTACTAAATCGTTAAACTTGTTCCGGTTCAGTCATTATGATCTGTGGCGAAGGACTGAGAATACCGTTGAGAGCAGACCTTCGCATCTGTTGCTGCTGTTGCTGTTGGTAGAGGTGTTGTTGCATTTGGTGCTGTCGGCTCTGGTTCTGGTATAGTTGTTCGGACATCGGCACTCTTTGTGCCGTTTTGCGCGGTTGGGGTATTGGAGGCAACATCTGGTGAGTAATTATCTGTTGCGGTCGAAGAGCTAAACTAAATTCTACGGATTTTCTTCTCCCGATTCCCCTTTCGTTGGCCAGAACTGAAGTGTAGTCTCGAATCAATTGAGCGATTTGTAGGGCCTATACAGACAATGCATACATTACTTAATTAATTGCAAACAAGTATTTCGTGCAAAACAGTCAGACCTGATGTGTTAGGAATATGTATTTCATTGTTTTAGATCCAGTGCTGGCCATCGCCACTATCATCAGACTATTGATCGTTGGGTTGTAATCAACAATATTTCGATAATCACACGAAGACAAGACATTCTGAGTGTTTAGACAAGCAATATATTGATTAATAAAAATAGGGCTAAAGTTGTTGCAAAAGTATTATTTATTTTAATTACCCGGGTCTTCAACTCTAACAAATGTAGGCCAATCTGATCGATAGCCAACCATAGGTTCTTAGGCCACGAAGACGTATAAGTTTGCATCACTTCAAAAATAGTGGCCCTGTGTAGTGGCCACGACTGGATCAAATTGAAGAACGATTGTTTAGCCTCGTCTGCTTGCATTGTGTTGAGTATCTGGTGCTGAGTCACCACTCCTTCAGCAGATATTCTGCTGAGAAGGCGAGGCGGAAGACATTGTGCGATAACTTGTCTGTAATCCGCGACTCCATTATCGAAATCGCCTAAATCTATCTGTGCTTTCAAAGCACATATCATCACAGCCTCCTGTTCTGTAATCGGGAATCGATCGAACCGTATGTTGTGAACCATTTGATGGTAAAGCAGCTCTTTTTCGACCGGATCTGTCATATCGATGAATGAGTCCATAAGTATATGTTTCTAAATAACAGTAATTCAAATCATAATTAGTCAAAGTTTAGAATTGAATTTAAACGCAAATTAATCCATACTTTGAAAACAAAAAAGTGTGTCCTCTCGTGCTTTTTGCTAATAGTGCCGGTCTTGGTCTGCTCCTCGTGCCACTTCTCCCAATAGGCAATAGCGTCGCCCACCTTCTCCTCAGGCTGTAGCGCCTGTTCATTGTTGGCGCCGAGCAGTTGGTATAGCGCATACCCGGGTGCGTTTTGTCGTAAATCTATTTTAAGCTGAATTTGTTCAATAACTTCCGAAATGACAGCACAGGCGTCAAACTCGACGGCCTGGAACTGCCCGTCAAGGAAATGGATTCGCGCGTATATACGTCTGCAGTTAATAGTACTCATAATCTCCGCCCGAGACGGCGCTAACTTCCGGCCCCGAGTCTCAAGAGTGCCCTGAAGATTGCGAAGAGTAAAGTGCGAGTACTGACCCTCTTGGGTCACCTCATCCAACGCACATCTTCTGAGGTGTGAATGCAGATATGCTAAAATACGTCGATCACTTGGGTATGTAATACTACAGGCTAAGGCCAACAACTGCCAGTGCCTTATGTTGACGCGACTATTAGGGTCGGGATGGTCTGTCGTTTGTTTAATTAATTGTAGGAAAAATTCGTTGCGGAGAATGTCTGCGTCTTTGCGCAAACACTTATCTAGTATACTCTGGGCTAACCTAATTTGATCCCTTTCCGTCTGTCGCGGCCACTCCTTCTCGTCCAATGCATTTTCGTCGCTTTCAGGTATATTAAGGCCAGAATAGGCCAGAATTGCGTTGAAATTATTGACTGCCATTGCCTCCAACTCGGGATCAGATATGACTAAAATTGAGTTATGAGTCGGAGACTTAGTGTAGGCCCAGAAGGAGTGGGGGAAGTGGCGGAAGAAGCTCTCCTCAAATTCGGAACCGAATTCCTGTTTCAATTTGTCGAACCGGACTTTATTCAGACGTCTCAATGTGTTCCGGATCAAACCCAAGTTCTCTTCGGCAGGTTTGCGCATAATATTACTGTCGATGAGAACGCGGCGGCAGTTGACGACGTCGTGGTGTAACTTCATTCTGTCCTCTAACGTCATCTTAAGTAATCGCCTTCTGTTCGGTTCGCCATTCGAGCCATTGGCGGCATTCGACGCATTTGAAGGCCTCATCCAATTGGAATGGTTGGGCGAATAACTGGCCACCAGAGCCGCTATTTCTTCCTTTTGATTCGTTTCAAACGTAAAACTCTTGTGACTATCGGCTAATGTTTTGATCAGTTTTATGGACAATAGGTTTTCGGTTGGAAATACAGTCAACGACTCGATATCGCAATATCGATATGCATTTAGTATCGACTTATCGACCGGATTAGTGATGAGCAGACCTTCAGAGTTGACTCCGAGCACCAGATTGTGGCCATAAGAATGGTATCCCTTATATGTGACATTGAATAGTGTTGCGCCATATGTCGGGTATTGCATAACAACCGAAAGATACCAAACCTTTGAAATCAAATCAGCCTTTCCCTTGCCGTACATCTTGTGCGCCTCAGCTATTTTGACCGCCCATTCCATTTTGGTATAACCGACGGCTTTTCGTACCCGAAAACAGATATAATTCTCGACGTCTTCATAGCTGGCGATACGGCCGTCAACGAACTCCCCGAGCGATACCTGTGCTTGAAGTCCGGCCAACTGTAGAGCAATTCGTTCACTAACCGGGAACTCATCCTTTTTGACGACACAATGAACTGCCTGTGCGTACAACAAATTCACCTCCACCGGGTCGTGAGGTATTTCACAGGTATTCCTAAACAGTCTCTTTTTGAAGACGAACCTACAGTCCCCACCGCCCAGAGTCAGGTTCTGTGTCTGTTTGGTCATAGTCTTAGTGCCATAAGTGGTGTTCTTCTGAATCATTTCCCAATTGGTTATAATATCCGTCAGATAATCGTGACCTTTGATCACTCGTTCGTATTCAGGGGTTAGTTCATAGAGAGCCCAACCGTCTAAACAACGTAAACCAATTTTGTTGGAAAGGCACGCCATGGCGTCGTTGGCCGTATCGCATGGGTGTATGTCTATGGCTTTGGTGCGTCCGTCCAAGAAGTAGAATCTACAGACAAGACTACTTAGAGTGCGGACAGCGTTCACTTCGAGCGAAGAGGGAGGCATTCGGCGGATATGGGCTTTTGGGGAATGGAGGTTATCGATGCAGAACTGGGCGTAACAGGAGATCGACGCGTCCTTTCGGATGTGCTTTCGGAGATAACTGTAGAAGTATTTGGCGAACACTTTGGTCGGTTGGAAAGCAGCAGTGGTCAGACCCAACATCATCCACACCCGGATCGTGTCGTCACGCGACGGATTGCCGTTCGACTGTCGCACTAACTGTACAAATATCTCATCCCGCAATTCTTCGCGTTCTATCCCGTGACCAATAATGGTCTGAATGAGCCGAACCTCAGGGTCGGGCTTGAGGTCGCCCTCAATGTATTTACACAACTCTTTAAATATAGCGCAAGCGATCACTACATTCTCCGGGTCGTGCAAATGGATGTGTGCGGTCGGGATGGCTTTGTTGGCCGTCCAGACCACCATTTCACTCTTCGGCAAATAGTCGTCTCCTGTCTTGCGTTTTCTGGTCAGCGTTCGGATGACTCCTCCGCCGAAGTCTCGAATGTGATTATTGAAGTACTTGTCGGCGAACTCAGACAACTCATAGCTTCGGATTTCTACCAAATTCTTCTCGTTTTGTGGTTTCGCTAATGTTTTCTCAGAAACTGAAGAATTCATGTTTTGCTCGATTATTGTCTGACTCTCAGCCCAACCATTCATCTTCTCTTCGACAATATTTTGTTCTTCATTCTGTTGTCCATTAATTATCGTTTGTTTACTATTATTCGTATTATTAATGTTGTTCTTATCGACGAAATTCTTTTCTTCGTCTTCGTCTTGGAATTCAAACGAATAACTTCTTTCCGTCGGCTGTAGTGGTGTATAAAGTGGCGATCGTTCCGAACGTTCCGATTCGGTGACACTAATCAAACTGTCGACCTCTCGGGTCTGCCGGTCGGGTACTGGCGATGGAAGTGGTGACGGAGAGACAGTATCGACTGTATCTGACATCATATCTGAGCCATTGGGTGGCGGCAGAGGACTCGGAGAGGTTTCGATTCTAATCGGTATTTCTGACATTTGTTGGTTCAGATCATTCATTTGGGTTTCGGTTCTTTGGATCAATTCGTCGAACTGTTGACTGATATCACCCATAAATTCTTCGGTTTTTGTTTCTTGTATTTCAGATAAAAACGAAAACATTTGCTCCAAATCCGCATAAGAAGACTCGGGTTTAGCGTTTGGATCCGAAGACTCGTTGGCCGTAGCGATGGTTCGCTGGAATAAACCGTTTTGTTCTATAAGTCGGGCTATTGTTTGCACTTCTTTTTGGGCTAATCTGTAATTCAAATCAGAAATTGTCTTTAAGTCGATTTTGTTCACAAATTCTGACACTTTATAAAAAGTTTGGAAAATACAATTCAAACAAATTGAGAATTTAAACAATTTAAGTAAAAGATAAAAAACAAGTTATGCATTAAATTTAAGAGAAAAAGCAACAAAAGTAAAGAATTATTAGAAGTTTTTGGTAATCCATACCCATATCGCTGTTCCAGAATTGTTCTTCGGAAGAGAAATAGAGAGACAGACAAACAATTGCATGAAATTTAAGCCAAATATTGATTTTATAATCGAAATTATTAAAGCGATTGTATTGTGTTATAGAAATTTGAGAACAAAAGTAGTTAATTCGTGCCAAACGCTAATAAGTTAGAAGTGTTTGGGTTATTGATTATGACTTTCACTAATGTTTTGGGTTTGCAGTCGAGACTGAATCGAAATTCAAGTTAAAGTTCAGTCGACGCTTGGGTGCGGATATGTGTCTATCGACTAATGAGTTTGAATGTCGGAAACAAATCCCGAAAACTATTTTTCAATTCTATACTTGAGTCGCAAAAATAGATTAACTTTTCATTTATAATCTCAAAAAAGGGGAATATTTTATAATTCGATTTCCTATTGTAGGGATAGAGTAAAGAAATATTGACTTCATTTCAAATAAGAAACTCTTTTTGTTTGATTTGAAACAGTATCGCAAACAGAGAGAAATGATTATAGCCCGGGATGTCGAGAAGAATAAGCTAAATAGAGTTAAGAATAAATTAAAATTTGTGGCCATCCAAGTTCAAATTTAGGTTAAATTGTTGCTAAATCCGGTTTATAAAACAATGTAAAACAACAAAAATTTAAAGAATTTAGGCATAATTTTTGAAATCATTGCCTCCTATTCCCCTTCCAAGATTGAGCGATCTTCGACATCCCTGGGCTATATAGTTAGTTAATCAATACTTACAAAAACGATTCATCGACTTGAGTGCAAACAGTTTGTTGGCTATCGTTGTGCAGAAGCGAGTTCTGTTGCACCGAAGCCAACCTCCTTTGCTCGTCCAGAAGCCGTCTCTCTTCGTCCTCCTGTTCTTTGCGTCGCATCTCTTCCTCGACTCTTCTCATCTGTTTCATAGCCGCCGCCACTTCGCGGGCAAACATTCCTCTGACAAACGCTTGTAAAGTAATGGCCGCTCTTCTCATACGCAAATACCGGAGCCGTTCGATGTGACCCCTGAAGTGCAGTTGAATCAAAACAGCACATCGTCTTAGTCTCAGATATTCGCGTCTTTGGAAATAGCCTTTCATTCGTTTTTGGATAACAACAGCCATTCGAAAACACAATGTCTTTCGCTGTTCTTCAAGTGGTTCGTGGATTGTCCCGCGAAGAAACACTTTGTTTTTGCCGATTTGCCACTCGGTCTTCGGCATCTTCAGGGCATTCAATATCTTTGCCGCCGCTTCTGACTGAAGACCTAAATATTTGACTGTTTTTAAGACTAAACATCGGTATCTCATCACGAATTGAGTGATTGGGAAATGGATTGGAAAGCCTTCGCGTCGAATGCGTATAATGTCGAGCATTCCGAGGTATTGGAGTTGTGTTTGAACCTGTTGTTCGTCGTAGAAATTGGCCGCTTTCACCATATTTGGCTTAATGCACCGGACATACCACGGGTTGGTCGAGTGCAGTAGATCTACCAGTGCTGTCAATTGAAAACGAAAGGCATCGCCGACTGTTGGCCGACCTTTACTTGTTTTAGTTGTGCTCTCAGTTCTGCCAACTGTGGCGTAAGTAGTATTGGCGACACGACTGGCTGTTACGCTCATCAGGTCCTAAGCAAACAATATATACATTAAGTTTAGATTTAATTAAAATTAAGACAATTAATGCATTAATTCATAAAACGAGTCATTACTTCAGCTGTCAATTGATAGTTCCAATACCACTGAAGAATAAAAGCGAAAGAAAATAGTGGCGAATAAGTAAAGCGTTATTTGATTGCAATTGTAATTGATTTGAAGTATAGGAATATTTTAAAATTTACCTGAAATTTGACCAAATCTTTGACAAAAACATTGGAAGAGTCGTGCATGAGGTCGAAGAGCTGGTCCTGTTGTACATCTTTGTTCTTCTCGAGAAAACCACTGATATTGTAGACGACATCTCCCGCATAGTGTTTGATCCCAAACTCCATTTCCCAACGCCTTCTGTCGTCACCTTTGATATAATTCATGTGCGATTCGAACTCTGAGTGAAGTTTAGTAACATATGTAGTGTCTGTGCCCTTCGGTATTCGACATTCTTCGGTCAACAAACGGATCACACATTTGGGCGGCTTTTCCAACAATTCAAGACATGGAGTGTTGTCCGTGAAGTTGATGTGAGAGAAGGAGATGCCTTCCGATCGGTACTAATAATTCGATTCAAAGATTACTTAAATTTATTTCAAACTTTGAGTAATTAGTCGAAAACACTTACGATTTCTTGTTCTAAAGCGAAGACATAGTGATTGAAAAATCGGTGAAGTTTTTCATTGGCGTAATTGATGCACAATTGCTCGAAACTGTTTACTTCAAAGTTTTCGAACCCGAATATATCGAGAACACCCAGAAAGCGGTCGCTGTCCTGACCCGGGTTGGTGCAGGTGTTGATGTAACTAACAATCCAAGCAAAGGTTCGGGAGTAAAGCGCTTTGGCCATCGCGTGCCGGTTCTCACGCGCCTCATGTAGTTTGAAGGGAATGTCAGTCACTATTCCCCTGACATTAATCTGACGCCGAAGTGTGGCCAGAGTTAGCTTATAGGCGTCGACCCCCAGCAGAGTGGCCACAGTGGCGATGACCATCTCGTCGTCGGGACTGAGTTTGCATCGCTCGCCATCCAAATGGTCTTCAAACTGAAGATTTCCCAACCAGAGTATGGCACTCAACACAGAGAAGATCCCGTCGCACATCTCGGGCGGAATGCTCAGGACAGACATCGCCAGTCGTAATGAGTCAAACATATTGGTGTCGTCGACGCCATCGATCTTAAAACAGCCGCTTTGGCGAAGATATGCATAATTTTCAAGCGGTTCCATCAGAAACTGGTTCCGAATGTCTTCATTGTATTGAGCGCTCGACACCAACTGATAGAAGACGTGATAATTGCGTTCACCAAACGATTGAAAAGTGATTCGGGACTGTTCTAACAGGTAGTCCTGAATAATACAGCCCTTGATTTGATAGCGCCAGTCAAAGCAGACCTGGATGAATTTGCCGAACCGGCTCGAGTTGTCGTTGCGCACAGTCTTCGCATTGCCGAACGCCTCCAAAATAGTGTTGGCCTCCAGTATCTGGTGCTCCATCCAAGTTGACTGGTTGGACGTAACTGTGCATAAGTACTGTAATATAAATTTGGTGGACTCTGTTTTCCCGGCACCCGATTCCCCGGATATAACACAGGCCTGGTTTGCATTGTCTAACTGTAAGTGACTATAAGCTGCTTCTGCTATAGCAAACACATGTGGCTCTTGTTGTGAGATCTTCTGTCCGTTATATCTGAAAACCCAATCCTTAATCGAATAATCAGATTAAGAGATGAAGAGATCGATGAGAAAGAGTGGATAAACTTTGATTCAATTATTTAGTGAAAATAAAGAAGTTTGACTTACGGTCTCATAAATGTCTAATTCCTTATATGGATTAACCGCAACCAGAATTGTTCCGGTATATGTCTAAGGAAGAGATGGCATACAAGTTAAGCGCTATTTCACGCCTTTTATATAGTGATAATCGACTATTAATTTCAATTCTATTTCTAATCTAATTATTCGCTTCTTTTTCTCGTTTTTATCGAATTATGTTTTCGTAAGAAATAATTTGCAAAAGAAATACGAGTGAAGACAGCGTTGAGTATAGAAGAGTAGACTTACATAGATCTGCTCCCTATCATATCGAACCTTCAGATTAGTATTGATGCCCCGCTCATCAATATTACTTATAATTGTCATGTCTGGCACCCCATCCTCGGGCCTCCATCCTATGCAATGGACAAACATTATAGACTTAAACAAAGTAATGGATAATCTATTCACAGATAATAATAATTATTAATTCGCTTTTGATTTTATTATTTTCAGCACAGGAAGGGATTAGGCGTAGAACGCAAAGAGAGATTTATAGTTATTACAAAAGTGTTCTTGGAATTGCATTTTCGCATTAAACTATAAAAAATAAAATAACCCCAAAATTGTTTGCAAATAAGCATTACTCGAATGCAATGTAGGAAAGACTAAATGATAGTATTTCTCGAAAGAGATAATGCAAAGTAAAAGATAGTTTATATTAAAAAATAAATTATTACCGGATGGTATGCGACACATATTTCGGAACTGGAAATTAGTTCATTGCTAACAGTGTTTAGTTTGCAACTTTAATACTGAAATAATTGTGTTTAACGCCTGAGTTATCATTTAATACGATATACTAATTGAGTGATTAATACAATCGACAGGTTTGGGAGAAGAGAATAGAGTGTTGGAGTATAAGTGCATTATTGGTATTGGAAGTGTATTGACCTGAAGGCAAGGGGCGGTTGCCTTTTCTCAATCTTGAATGCTCTCTCCTCTCCTCTTTCAACCCTCTCTCAACCCTCTTCTCTACAGTTCGGATAAGAGAGTGTTTGAGAGTAGAGATAAACATATAATGTGTTATTGCATTGCATTACTATTATTACGATAGGAGAGCATCGAAGGCATCAAAGCGTTCATTGCGTTCATTGCATATAATAATTATAACTCAAATAAACAAATGGAAACATAGAAATCCATACCTTTCTGTTCTCCAGTATCCCATCCGTTAATCATTTTTGCATAACTAATACAATCTTAACTCAAATACAAATAACAACTATTAGTGTAAATCGGGTTTTGTTTTGTTTCCAATGATTTTTTCTCTAGTGATGGGAGGATGTGATGCCTACCATTCCTACCATTCACTCGACGCTCACATCTTTACACAACTTTTATCGACCGTCAGTAGACCAGTGCTCTCTCTATTAGATGGCTTTCCTACTGGTTTTCGACACATATATACCATACATAGCATATCCTCCACATTCTATCCAACTGTTTGTAGGCATCGCTTATTTGCCGATCCGTTTATATAGCGATTCACTTAAAGCTCATGTGTTATGCTTTGCAACAAAATTGTATTGAATTGTATTGAATATATTGTAGCCAACACTAGACCAACACAGACTCCGCCAAAACACTCCTTCCGATGACTCACCCGAACACACAATCGACTTTCACAGACAAACCGATATATTGTTTGACAATTTGCACTAAAACACAAATTATGATTGCATTACAGTTTAGAGTTAGCTCTAAGAACACTACTACTTGTTTATCAACTTTTTATGACATTTACTACAAACTATTTATTTGTTCTCATCTCTCATTAGTTTGAAAACTTTAAACACAATCTCTTCTCAATCTTTAAAGAGAAAGCGCTTTTCAATTAAGCGAATTGTTTTGAAACAATTTTATGATTCACTCAAAAAATATTCTTTTTATTTCCTTTCTTAGAATTTGAATTTAAAAATATTTCAAATATAAGCTGTATTTAAAACAAAGAGTCGATTTTAAGCGTTATTCTGATCAAATTTGGATTTAGCAAAAATTTAAACTAAATTGAGAATTTTAAATATATATTTATTAAATATTAATAAGCTAAAAAATTGTAAATACAAATTATATTTAAAACTATAAATATTTATAAGTTGAGAGTAATTTTTATATAATTTTTTATAAACTCAATTTTTATATTTATATATCATCTAATAATAATAAATAGTTACAAATAATTTAAACAACTTATTAAATCACAAGTTTATAATTTATTCATAAAAGGCGTAAAACTCGAGTTAAGCGGAATAAATGAGTAAAAATAATAGGAAAAACTTTTTGCATAAAATGGTTTGAATTATTAATAAATACTTTTAGGAAATATTAAATATTTAAACAGTTTTCCCTAAAAAAGATAAAACGATTGAAACAAGAATTAAGCCTAACTTTAGTCATACTTTTAAGACTGTATTATAAAATCTAATTTTAATATTAATAACAGAACAAATCAATTGCTGAGACATCTGATAGATGTCACTACTATACCAACAATCGGTTGTCAATACAAACAACTTTTAGACATAACATCCTTTTCCGGCGATATCTCGACTCGTCGTGTGTTTTGCAAATCGTTTAACAATTAAATTGATTTAAATTTCAATCGTTTTCTCGATTTTTGGTTTGTTTTTGACATAAATTTGATTTAAAACTAATAATCGATTAATTAATTGAATTGTTTTGCAGTAAGAGATGGCAAAAGTGAAGACAAAGGACTTGAGAGGGAAGAGGAAGGAAGAACTGGTGAAACAGTTGGATGAGTTGAAGCAGGAGTTGGCGAACCTGCGGGTGGCGAAGGTGACCGGCGGGACGGCCAGCAAACTGTCGAAAATCCGCGTTTTCCGCAAATCGATTGCTCGGGTGTTGACAGTGATTGGACAGAACCAGAAGGAGAACCTGAAGAAGCTGTATAAGGGCAAGAAGCACAAGCCCATCGACCTGCGCCCCAAACTCACCCGAGCCATACGCAGACGACTCACCACTAATGAACAGCGCATTAAGACTCGCAAAGAGTTGCGGCGACAGAGACTGTGGCCGATGAGGAAGTTTGCGCTCAAACAGTAGTTCCCGAGAGTTAGGCTTCGATTCGATTGAATTGTATTTCGATTTAATATTATTAATAAAACTTAAGTTTTTAAATCTGATTCATTCGACTCTTTGTTTTAATTTTTTTTAATTTAGTTTAGATTTCAATTATTTTTGGCTTTCAATTGATTTAACGTTTATTTCAATTAATTATTTCGTTTTGTAGTTTGACTTAAATTTTGAATTTATTTAATAAGAGTTATAAATATAGAAATAATTCAATTAAATTAAGTATAAAATCACGAAATTTAATGTTTTGTTGTTGTTATCAGTTTTTAAATGTACTTAAATCTAAAGTCGGTTCACATTTAACGTACAATTTAATGATTCTCTACAACATTATCTCAATTTTATTTCATATCTTTGGATCAATTAATGCTCAGAACAGTTCCAATGAGAATACGGCACAAAATAGTATTTTTGAGTCAATGGTTGTGACACCACATCCACGCCATGAAGAATTGGTTCCAGAAGTGACGACAACTGAGAGTTACTTTCAATCGATTACACCGTTTGCCGAAGTGTTGACCACAAGTCCGAAAACATTACTTCTATTACTCAACGAAAGCACTATTGTTGCGGTCGAAGGGAATGGAAGCGCCACTGAAATCAACCGAAGATTAAATGCCGAAACTCTCGAAGACATAAATAAAACTGAAGACCTGTTTACGAAACAAATCGATAGAATATATTCGACGAAATCGAAGAAAAAGAGTAAACTAACGGTGTTTTTGGCCGCATATCTATTCTATCCTTTGTATGAATTGTTTTGTTTTCTTAACGGATATGTACACAAAGACCAGCAGATGATGGCCAGACATACGTCGCGATATATAACTGTCCATTTGAGGACATTTGGATTCTTTATTTTCACACTCAGAGTACCAGTTGTTGTCTTATATATAGCACTAGTAGTCGGACATCGAATTGTTTTCACCCAATTGGTCGGCAAAGCGCCGAAGACTCTATTACCGGAGAAGATGACAGAAAGAACACTCAAAATACTGAACGCATACTATTCGACGATTAAATCAGTCGGTTATCTCGTGGGCGCACTGGGAGGTATTCAGTTGTATATTAGGGAACGGATTGATAAGTTGAAAGAAATCGATTGAATCCGAGTTATGTCTTATTTTAATTAAATAAAGTTAAACATTGTTTCGATTTTAAGTATTAATAAATATAAAAGTAATTAATTGATTGAATAAACGCGAAATGAGTTGAGTTTAAGCATTAGAGCCGAAGCCGACAATCGGTGTTAGTGTCGATCGCATTCACATTTCATTCTCGCGATTTGCGTCACCTCTCGGAACAGATCTCTATTCTCTTCTTTGAATTGATTCCACTTTTCGATTGAAGAGTTGATCACTTGATCCAAATTGAGTGCAATATAGCAAACAATTCTAATTCTTGTACTGAATGTTCGGTGTTTTGTGGCGAAAAGGAGTGCTTCGATGGCTTCCTCTGGACAACAGTCTCGGAAACAGAGATTATCGCAAACGTAATGCAATTGTGAGATCTGGTAATCATTGGCTGCAATCAGTAGTTGTTTACAGTATTTCTCAATATTAGGCGAATATCCCTTATATAGGAATGAAAGCAATTCGTAGAACACAATCGCATCCAATTCGGTGATCGAAATCTCGCTCTTCTTTAAGAACCAATTCCTAAATACCGCCGACTTTTTGGCCAAAAGCTTAGAGTGAACTGAAATGTCGACGTCTTCGACAACGAACCGAATATCGCAGTATTCCTTGTCGTTCATGAAGTCATGATTGAACGCAAATTTGTCGCATCTCTGGTAATCACCGGAACATAATTGGTTGGAATCGCGTTCCGAAGCCAAGTCTTTCAACTGGACTGAAGTGATTGAAATCAGAAGATTTAGATCCAGTGATCGCTTCGAGTTCTCAAACACATTGTTCCGTTCGATGAAGTACTTCCAACCCCAGCCCGAACTGCACGTGAAGTACATCCGATCACTAGATTTAGTACATGTTTTGCCACTTTTGGTGTTAATCAAAGAGATCTGAATCCTTGCGATCTGACCACTGAATCGCTCGAAACTTTTACCTCTCAGATGTAGGAATAGACCGAAATAGAAGAGTCCGGAAGTGGTTTGTCTGACTTTGGGCTCAATTACCAAATACCACAAACTATTGTTTAATTGTTTGAAATGCAAATCCGGACTAATAAGAGGTTTTGACTCCGATTTGCGCAAACCTTTGACTTTGATTTGAACTTTTTGCGTAATTTCAATAATTTTCTTCTTATCTCTGATAGTCGTCACTTGATTCCCGTTTTCAATGACCCAAATCGGGTAAACTTCAGAAGTAGTCGACATTTGTATGAATACGTCAATTATTAATCAATTATTAATTTAAAAATTGACAAAATTGTAATCAAATTGAACGCGCGTTTAATGTTTGAAACTTTAATTTAATTTTAATTCATTAAAAGTAAATAATCTCTGAATCTATTAATTAACATCAAAACCAAAAATGAGTTAACAATCAAAAAACGAGTAATTTTTTTGAGAATTTCGCCTATATGTTGTGTAAATGTGATTGGAAAGAGAGTACAAAAAAGTAGTTAAAATATTTGAATAATTGAATAAAACAAAAAATCCTCAAATATTCGAGTTCTTCACAATTAAAAGTATAAGAGAATTAGACATGGATGACATTAATTTACAAATTTAATATCTATCCTCATAGGAAAATTTGTTTTGGCCATCTCTTGTTTTTTATAAATAAATTGCTGACAAAAATATGTGTACTTGCTAAATTGGTGAGCAGGTCAAGGAAAAATCTTATAAACTTTATACTTGTATTTATTTAAATCTTTTTTATAAATTATAATATATCAAAAATTTTAATTAATTTATTTATATTTTCAAATATTTCCAAAAACAAAATATAATGCTTAAATAATTTATTTTTAAAATGTCAAAACAACAAATTCTAAATTTTAAATAAAATTGTTTAAACAGATAAAAATTTCTAAATTTATATTATAAGCTATAAATCATGAATTAATATTTAAATTAAAATGTTAATTTTTAAAGAATAATTTTTTGCATATAACTGCTCAAAACCTAATGTTTGAGACTTTGATATTAAAATTATTAT
>JAQIYC010000089.1:0-21343 GCA_034699545.1 Porobelba spinosa
AACCCCAGGGATGGCGGGCGGCGATAGACGTGTTGGGGAGGAGTCGCCGGCGTCTGCACAGACACGACATCACATTCGGGTGCAGATGCGGGAGGGGTTGGAAGTGAAAAATCATAGACATTAGAGCACAGGCACAACAAAAAAAGAACTGCAATTATGGCAACCCTAACATCAACGACGAGGCACCGGCATAACATCCAGTGCCGGTGCCGGGAGGGTATTGAGGGGTGGTTGGAAGTGCGAGATTGGGCGTCGGGCAGTCACCTCCCCCTCCGAAGACTTGCCTTAAGTCAACATTCATTTCAATCGTTAAAATAATAATTTTTCGAATATTTTATCGCATTTTCACAAAAAATAATTTATTAAATATTTAATAATTTTATAAAAGTTTAGATGAATTTGAATTACATTTAAACATAAAAACAAAACTAAAGCTTAATTTGTGTTAAGACTTGACAATTGAAATGTAAATTAATTTAATAATTTGAGAGATAAACAACAATTCATTTAATTTCCAAATAATTAAAAAATAAATTTCAAAATAATATAAAATTTTAATTAAAAATTAAAAAATAAGTTTTAGAGAAAATGTAGAGAAATAGAGGCGAAGAGAGGCTGAGAGACAGTGAGTGATAAGAATCGGAAATCAATTAACTTTTTCGGTATTCTCTCCGTAACAGTGTTTGGCCTTCGGGTCGCGATAGGAGTTCTCGTGTTGTACTGAAGCCGAAGAAGTCCGACATTTGGTTAAACAGAGTTCAAAGTGATCGGTGATACTGGCCATCAGTATATTGAACGTTTCGCTGGTCTTCTGGCCAACAATTTTGGTCAACAACGGCTTCTTCGACGGTTCCAAACAACAGGAAATGCAGAACTCGTATATCGAACAACAGCCGTGACTCTGACCACAACAGCAATCAATCAGTTCTTTCATTAGTTTTCAATTAGTTTTCAATTAGTTTTCAATTAGTTTTCAATTAGTTTTCAATTAGTTTTCAATTAGTTATTCAGAAATTATTTGCTTTTCGTAATGACTCGTAAATATCGTAAAACTTTAACTCAATTTTTAAATTTAAAAATGAATTTATTAATCGATTGAAATATTCAATTAACTTTAAGTCGAATTCGACTTAATTTAATCGATTGTCAATCGAATCAAAAACTACGAATCGGATCCAATCAATGGATACATACCTGACATGTGTCGCACGAATAGAGTTTAGTATTAATGCTATTCTTATCACAACAACCACTTAAGAGCACATCCTTTCGGTGACAAACAAATCCCCTGTCGTCGGCAATCAATACCTTTCCCTGAATGGAGTTCCGACACGACTTCAGTTCGGATCCAATGCTCTTATCGTTGTTCAGGTCTTTAATGTCATTACTATTCAAATTAATACTCAAATCAATCGATTGATTGTCTTTCAGAAACTGTTTATTCAATTGTTGCGATTGTCTTATAATGTGTTGGAAGTGATCGATGTCTACGTTTGTCTCGTAGTCCTCAAGATTGCCATTAATTGTCTTTGAGTTAGACTTTTGGCGAATCAAAGACAACAAACAGTAAGTGAAGGAAAGGGTGAATATAATCGCCAAAACTATTCGCTTTCGCAATAGTCTTAACAATACTTTCAATACTTTATACGAGTTATTGATTACGGGTTTCACGAAATCATTTGCTTTTAATCCGATTAACATTTTTCTTATCCATTACTGAAACTCATTTATTACAAGATTTTAATTTAATTCAGTTTTTCTGTTATTAATAATCAAATGTTTATTTTGTTTATTGTTTACTAAAATCAAATGTTTTTTAATCACTCATTCATTAATAACGTAAAGCAATTAATATTTTGAATTTAAAAACATTTTTATTAATATTGTAATTATTACACATTTTAAATATATTAATTAATTATCTAATTAGAGTATATGTGTTAAACTAAATTTAATTTGGTTTTAATTAATGTTTTAAATTTGTATAATTTATAATTTATAAACTATAATCTATTACACGTATTATATTATCTTATGGTTAAATCATATATTATATAAATTACAGTCAAATCTAGTTTCAATTTTGTTTATTTCTATTGTAAATAAATTTAATTGTAACAGGGTATATTTTATACGTGTTTTCTTATGTGCGTTTAAGTTTGTTGTATTATTTATACGCAATTTTAATTTAATTTAATAATTTATTAATTAATAATTTAAAACAAAACAAATGTCTATTACTGAGAGTTTACTGTATTTATTGTGCGATTTTTAAACGAAATATCAATTTTCGACAAACAGTTATTCAAAGAGTTTTTGATTTGTTTTCTCATAATTATTATTATTTTGATTTCTAATCAATTAATTGAATCTAATTTTTGATTTTGAAATAAAAGTGATTTAAGCGTTGAATACAAATCAGATTTAATTTGAAATCAAATCAATTAAACTAAAGAAGTCTTTGAATCAAATTTAGTCTTTTGTTTAAAATAATGAGATTTTGCACTGAATTTGTATTTTTGATTAAATGATAATTTAATTGATATTTAGATTTGATTTAAAAGTGTTTTAAGATTTTCTTATAAACTCTTGAGAAGAATGCCTTTGAATACGAGTCAAAACAATGGAAACAAATGTCTAAAAAAGTTTTCGATTGAATGGTATAGACATGCGTTGAAGGCCTGGAGGACAGACATCGTTGAGTCGAGTGTCAACACTACCGGCGCCGACATTACTGGACACCCGAATGGCGCGCAAACAGAGCTGACGACAAACGACAGACAATTGGCACCAGAAGTCGATTTAAGTTCAGAGAATCTGTTGAACAAAACAATTGAATTAAATACGACTTTAGAGTCGATTCCCGAAACTCCAGAAGTTGTGGCAAAACGGAAGAAGAGATTGAAATCCGATAACAATCTGAAGAGCAGTAAAAAACGGTATTTCAGATGAAATTAATTGTTTACTAATTATTAAAATTTAATTTTCGTTTTCAATAGTTTTGTTTCCGAATTCATTGACTTCGAAGCAGAAGTGGCTTTGGATTCAATGGATTCGCTTTCAGATGACATCGAAAACACTCAAAAGGAGTTTGAAATGTATTCTCAGACTTGTATTGACGACAACCGGCCAATGGATAGCCAACCCGTCGGTCAACTGATTGGCGGAATCGACAGTCGAAACACTGAAGACATGCTTTCGGTATATCTGCGATCTGTCAAAGACGGAATGGTCGGAAAGTCAGATAAATATAAACTGCAATTCAATTACGACCCGAATATCGACGTCTATTCTCAAGAACCGAATGATTCAGATCTTGAGGACTACGAAATGGACAGCTTTTGTGTACCGAATGACTGCGTAGTCTTCGATGACTCGCCACAAATGGCCACTAATTCGATACAATCGACTAAATCGACTGAAACTCAAAAGTCGTTAAAAAGAAAGAAATTCAAACGAATTGTATTCAGTCCTTAAACTAGTCTTTAATTGTTTAATATTTTTAATTCGAAACAATATTTAATTAATTAGTTATAAACTTATATTCGAATTGTTTGCCATTTAATAAAAAAATATTTGGATTTAAGAACAAAAGCCTTTTATTGATTAGAGTTGTGTTGTTCTAATAAACATTAATTTGAATGCAAACGCAAATTGTTTTTTCGATAATTTTAATGTATTTTATTTGAATATTTGGAAAAATAGTTACAATTATTCGATTGAATCAAATCTGATTTGTTCGGTAAATACATGAGAGTTGAAACAAACAAAAACTATATATTTTTAAATTGTTTTAATGACAACAGTTTTATATCGAATTATATGTAATCTTATTTGAAATATAATTGATTTAATATATAGTTTAAGATAAGTGACACCAAAGCAAGTGTTAATCAATGAGAAAAAAGTCGGAAAAATAGATTTTAAATAAAGATCTCTTCAATTCTCTATACGATAGCTCTTTAACTATTCGATTAACTCTTTTCGCAACTGAAGGCACTTTTCAATTGAATCGATCAAAAGAAAAGGTTTAAAAATATTTAACTTTTCATCAAAATGACAATAAAATCTAAACAAATTATTTGGAAATAATAATTAAAGTCTAATTGATTTGAAATTCAAACGCTTATAGTTAGGAATATCACACTTTAAATATAATTTCAAATATTTAAAACTCAATTATATTCTTATATTTAGTTTTCAAAATAGACTAACAATTGAAAAGTAAAAATAAATTGAGAATAACTTTGAGACACAGACTGTACGGGTTGTAGAACTTAGTTGAGATGAAAGCCTTTCTCTTTCGTTGCGGCCAATAGTCGTTCTTTCATTACTTCTTCGTTCGGATAATCCGGAAGTTTGAGATAATGGGCACAAGTGTTGACTGAAGGGTATGAATGTTCACTGAATAGACGGAAAGGCAAATCATGACTCAATTTGTTTCAAATAATCATTTAATGCAATAACGAATCAATTGATGCAAACCTGGCGTCAACTTTACGGACAATAGTGAGTCGCGGATGAAGATTAGCCAAACCTCCCGGCGGTAGAGACGAACATCCGGTGGCGAACTGTAAAAACGATTTTCGTTCTTCGCCTCTCATTGCGACCAAAACGTTAACAAATCGGAGAAATCCGGCACTGATTTGGGTTTGGAATTAAACATTAAATCAAAGTCTCATTCAAACCAATAATTCGAAAAGCAATTCATACCTCTCTCTCGTGTACCCGAGTTTGGGTTCTGTAAACTTTATGATGTCCTCTCGCGTCCAATTCGGTGACTGTTCGCCGCACAACATAAGCCTAACCTCTTCGGGTGTAAACGAACTCAACTTCGATATCGGAAAGACTCGATTCAAACCATCTATTTATTTAAATAATTTAAACGAATGAGTAAAGAGTGAGAAGTCATTTAAAGCCATTCCTACCCCGGAAGGCGTCCATTTGCTTCTTGATGCCGGTGTGAAGTATAAAGTCCATCATGAGTTCAACGTATTCCTCCACATTATCAATGGTCACATCTTCGAGCTCTCCATTGGGTTTGAGGTCAACCGCCGAATAGCCAAAGACTCGCGAAGGCGGGCAGTACTGGAATGTGAGGCCCAGGTCTTCAAGTCGAACGGGCATCTGTGCCTGTGCTAACGGAATGCAAAGATTTCTAATTTGATTATTCCTGTCCTCCCAAGTGAGTCGAGTGTCGGCCAAAATGCGTTGTTTTTGTTGAACCAATTCATTCAATTGTTGCAGAAAACGAGCCTTTCGTTCGCAAATTGATTTAATTCTTAGCAAAACTTCAATTAAAAATCAATTCATTTGAGACATACCTGAATCGGATTAACGAGATTTAGATCTTTCATATCAAGTATTCCGTGAATCCAAGACTTTGACTTAATTTCGTGTTTTTCTCGTTTGAGTTTCGCTTCTCTTCCCAACTCTTCGCGCTCTAACAGAAGCAGATCGTCGTCAGAGATCGGACTAATCGATGAACTGATTGTCGTTTCCTCTTCTGCTGTATTGCCTTCAGGTGTCGCATAAATACATTCATTTAATTTTTTGATATTTAGACACAAGTGCAGCAAAAAGGGCTCAATTGTAAAAAACAAAATTAACCCGATTTAAAGATGAACAAGCTCACTACTAAATTAAGTATGTGGAAGATCGGCCAGCTCAGAGGGATGATCGGGTAGGGGATAAATAAAGTGTTATGACGCCATTTTTGGCACTAAAACACCATTTTAAACAAATTCAAACGAATTTAACCATAATTAAACTGGATTTGTTTCTAAATTTAGTTAAATTTAGATAAATTTAAAACAAAATTAGACAGAAAACCACAAAAAATTTGCCCGTCGCCAAAATTTTTAAAGAGAAGAAAAGGGTAACTCAGCCGCGACTCATAAAATAATATATGTTTTCTTCAAACTCAGAGGCGCTAATTGCCTGACCCCCCCCCCATTCCACATCCCTACTACTACTTAATCTTTAAATCAATCAGGGTTGGCCAATGAGGGATCCAGTTCGCATGGAACCTCCCAGTGTAAAATTTGTCCTCTAATACCACTTAGGTTTGCTGGAATATAAAACCCCCTAAAAATTTTCCTATCATTTATGTAAAAATGGCGTAAATTTAACATGATTAACATCAAATCCAGTTTAAATCGGGTTAAACAGCTTTGTGTTTTCGGAATCAAAATGGCGTTTTGTTGGGCAAATTTAAGCTTTTTGAGCTGCCCCTAGACCCCGCTAGGATTTTGCCAAAAAGGTGAGTCATTTACCCTACCCTACCCTAACCCCTACCCCGACAGTGAGGCCAACTCTTAAGTCAGTTTCAGAAAATGACAATAAACTCATTCAAAGGCTTTAACTCATTATCAAAAATCATCAAAAATGAGTCATAAGTTAATAGAATGAAAGATTGAATTAAAGCTGAGCTTAAACTTTCATTACTCGAGATTTTGCTAATCTTTTGCTTTTCTCATTCAATATTAGACTTCAATTAATAAATACATAAAAAATAATAAATCAAATTAAATACCAGTTATGAGAAAAGTGTTGTTCGAATCCAACTTCATTTGAGAGCCGGCGCGAGAAATAAGTTTTAAGAAGGACTGAGAGAGAGGTATGTCAACCAAACGGTTGTCTTGAAGTGCTTTCCCGATAAAAATGCCCAAAAAGAGGAACAGTTTGACCGCTCTATCCATTTGTTGAGAATTGTTTGGAAGAGGAGCCGGAAATAAGCCGTAACTCGAGCTGATGTAATAACCGGGAGGTTTGACGCCTTCGCCTTTGTCTACTGGAGTCTCATTAGCGGCAGTCATGAGCTCGTCGTCGCACAACCAAATCCCTATATCACGTCTTTGCAGTTCAGCCGCAATCAGAGCGTAAAACTCAAGAGTGGGACCTGTGGTCAGACCAAACATAATGTCAATAAAGCATAAAATTATAATAAGATAGGCTTAGAAGTGGCAGTTGTGGACAGACCTAATCCGGTGCCCTCTTCATCAACAAACTCGACTTCAAGAATGGCCTTCCGTTCCGCATGAATGTTCATCACTTGAATGCCCCACTCGAGCAGTCGGTCCCCTCGCGGAACCTTCACCCTCTCGTGCTTGAGTCGGCCAACCCTGAAGTCGTGCGGGTCGTCCCTTCGAGGAGAAGGCCCGCGCACTCTCTCCAGAGTAGTGTCTCTCTGGTTCTGAAGCCAAACGATCGAACGGGAAGTTCCGAATGCAGTCGAAGAGAAATAGGTTTGTCTGATGTCAAACGGGAAGAGCATCGGACATATGTGGGTCAGGTATTGGCACCAATCGGGCTGACAGTTGGAGACTAAGACCAACGGGTCGTGGATTTGTTGCTGCAGTTTGTTTGTGATCTTTTTGCTAATGAATTCCTCACTATTTATCACAAATTGCAACTCATTTAAGGATAACTGGGAGAGAGATATCGGTTCGCACTTCGACTCAGAGGTCAGTGAATGCAATAATCCGAGCAATTGGAGCACTTCGTCGACAGTCGCTCCGTTCGACACATCAACTGAAGTCGAGAGCACTCGACGTCTCTTATACACCGGAGTTGTTATCAGAGTTTCCTAAATAACAATTAAAAATATATTTTATTTTAAAATCAAATTTTAAAACAATTAAAAACAAAATTAAAGTAAAAATTAAAATCAAAATTCAAAAAACATTTCAAAGAATTTGCCAAAAATTAAGACAACAAATCAATTCCAAAAAAAGATAATAAAAGACAACTCATGAGGAGATTAGATGTATTGGTGGCAAAGATTATAACGTCTCGAGATCTGGACCGATGCCACCCGGGGGTGAAGAACTAGATCTCGAGACCTAAAGGCACACCTCCATAACAACATCCAGTGCCTGTGCCGGGAGGGGATGTGAGGGATGGGTAGAAGAACGAGAATGGGCGCCAGGCAGTCACCTCCTTAGACAAAACAACGGCACTGGCAGCAAAACAACTAAAAAACAAAACAAAAAAGAAAAGTCCAGTGCCGGCACATAATAACATCAACTTCAGAGCATCGGCACTGGACATCGAACCACAACACCAGTGCCGGTGATCAACCCCAGGGATAGCGGGCGGCGATAGAGTTGTTGGGGAGGAGTCGCCGGCGTCTGCACAGACACGACATCACATTCTGGTGCAGACGTGGGAGGGGTTGGAAAAGAAGACATAGAAGAGAGATCACCGGCACTGACAGCACAACATAACAAAAAAAAAAGTCCAGTGCCGGCACATCATACATCAACTCTACAAACCGGCACTGAACATCCAGAGCATAGCAACAGTGCCGGTGATCAACCCCAGGGATGGCGGGCGGCGATAGACGTGTTGGGGAGGAGTCGCCGGCGTCTGCACAGACACGACATCACATTCTGGTGCAGATGCGGGAGGGGTTGGAGAGAAGTGAAGCCAAAAAATAAAAAAAATCAAGTGTTGGCTAAAATCAACGACGAGGCACCGGCACAACAACATCCAGCGTTGGTGCCGGGAGGGGATGTGAGGAATGGGTAGGCGAACGAGAATGGGCACCGGACAGCCACCGCCCTTTCCAAAGAGTAGCTCAAAGAATCACAACTAAAGACGACGCACACGAGAAAAACAAAAATCCAATGCCAGCACATCATAACATCTACTCCACAGCACCGGCACTAGACATCGATCAGTGCCGGTGCTCAACCCCAGGGATGGCGGGCGGCGATAGAAGTGTTGGGGAGGAGTCGCCGGTGTTTGCACAGACACGACATCACATTCGGGTGCAGACGCGGGAGGGGTTGGAAGGAAAGACATCGAATATTGAGCACCGGCACTGGCAGTAGAACACAAAAAAAATCAAAAAAGTAAAGTCCAGTGCCGGCACATCACAACATCGACTTTAGAGCACCAGCACTGGATATCCAAACAATAATACCAGTGCCGGTGAACAACCCCAGGGATGGCGGGCGGCGATAGAAGTGTTGGGGAGGAGTCGCCGGCGTTTGCACTACATAGACACGACATCATATTCTTGTGCAGACGCGGGAGGGGTTGGCAGAGACAGAGCGAAAGAACACATGAGAGCACAGACACAAGAAAAATAAAAAGAACTGCATTTATGTCGATCATAACATCAACGACGAGGCATCGGCAAAACAACATCCGATGCCGGTGTCGGGAGGGGAGGTGAGGTGAGGGAGGGTAGGAGAGCGTTGTCAAACGCCGGGCAGTCACCTCCTCTCCTATACGTAGAAGAGATGGACAGCAAAGCATAACAAAAAACACAAACTAACGGTGCTATCGATGCGCTAAAAAGGTTTGAAGACTTACTTTGGAGTTAGAGGCCGAGACAGTCCGCAATTGAGACATTTGGGTCGAGAAGGCAGGGCTGATGTCATCGTTGGGTTTGGCCTCTCTGTACACAATAACATAAGTCGGTTCCCAAACGCGTCTAATCTTCTCCTGTTTTGTACCCAAATCGCAGTTTTGGATCAGATGTTGAACTGCAGAGAAGAGAGTCCACTCCGGGTTCAGTAAATCCATTTCCATTTCGCCGACACTCGATAGGTTTGGGCCACGAAGTGTCAGAAAAAGACGGGGATTGGAGGCAGTCTTCTCGGCCTATCGGCGCACAAATACATTCATATTATAAATAAAATTTTAATTTTCAAATAAAAATAACTTAAAACAAATAAAAGTCAAAACTGAGTCTAACCTTAAACACTGATTCTTGAGTCGTAGGCAAAGAGATCTCCAAATCTGTTGTTTGATTAACGTTCGTCCGGCCCGGCCGGGGATCAAACGCAGGAATCAAATCAGTAAACTGTCGTTTGAGAACGTACTCGTCATCCCAGTTCCGGCGCTTCCCGTTCTTCATCTCATAGCAGTCCTCGTCCAACATCTCCGACTCGTAGTCGTCGTCGTCTTCGTTCTCGTCGTCTTCATTCTCATCGTCCGGTTCCGGCAACTCCTCCTCGTCCTCCAGATCGGCCAACAATGTCGTCGACTGACAGTTCTCAAGAAAGTCCGGTTCAGATTCCGAAGACGTGTTAGACGTGAGAGACATCGTCAGCACCTGATTGTGATTCAGCGATTGAGGCAAATGCGAAGCGTTGGCCAAATTGTTAGCACCGGTAGTGTTGGCAGAGCTGACAGAGTTTGTTATGGATTGACTCGATGTTAATGTTGTATTCGATGACGTACTCGAGAGACTCGGATAGCTTTGAGCTGCGCTTAAGAGACCGCCTGTTATGCAAAACATTGAATCAATTAATTGAATCAAATATTAAATCAAATATTAAATCAAATATTAAATCAAATATCAAAACCTTGTAATAGATTATTGGCTGCAGTGTTAGGAGAGTCCGAATTGATTGACATCTCTTCCAATAAATCGGCCAATATTTCTGTCCAATATATATAAAAACAGTCAATAAAATAGTCATTTGATAGCATTCATGATAGCACAGGTGCCATACCGGGTAAGTTTCCGGGAAAGTTGGAACTCAAGGCCAGTCTGACTAAACTGCAAACATTGTTCGAACCCCTGGATAGCAGCGAATTGCCGGCATTTGCGTTGTTTGTGGCGTTCGATGAGTTTTGTGCGTTTGAGTGGTTTGTATGGTTTGAATGAGTTCTTCTTCGAGCGGCCGATGCGAACGCGTCGAGTAATCCAATGGTTGAGTCGTTGGCATTGATTGTGTTGAGCGATAGATTGGGAACAGAAACAGACATATTGTTGGTGTTGTTGTTCGAACGGATCGAGTGCGAGGAGTGGTCGCTAGCCTTGATCGTCGAACTGGAAGAACTGCGCCGTTGGATCTCATCGTTCAGTATAGGAGTTGGAGTACCTGTAGATCAGACATAAAATACAATTTAAAAACGGTTTAACAGGAGTATCAATAAAAAATGTCCGGCTATTGGCTCAAATAGCGATATAAGTATAAATGCTAGAAAAGCGAGTTTAGGCTCATTTGAAATATCATTTCATTCGCACATTTTCATATATATGCCATCAGTTTTCATACAGTGACTCATAGTTTAATTTGCGTTTGAAAAATGGTCCCATTTTTAAAAATCACAACTTGTTTGCCGCACAAAAACTAAAAGAGCTAGAAAAAGTGTCAATGAGAAAATTTGTTTGTCTCACAAAACTACTATTTAAAATGCAAGCTAACAAAAGTATCAAATTGTAATTAAAATTACAAAATAATTTTTCATAAAATATTTTTTAAAAATTTATTCTCGATATTTTTGTTAAGCTTTTATTTTACTTTTAATTGCATTTTATAAAATTTCTTGTGTAGTTTTAAAATGGCAAGGCATCAAAGTTGTCACAATTGAGTATTTTCATAATTCTTACATTAAAAATTCCTACAAAAAAATTCAAAATATTAAAATGTTTTTAATCTAACCTTATGTAGTTTTGTGAGACAAACAAATTTTCTCATTGACACTTTTTCTAGCTCCTTTAGTTTTTGTGCGGCAAACAAGTTGTGATTTTTAAAAATGAGATCATTTTTCAAACGCAAATTAAACTATGAATCACTGTATGAAAACTGATGGCATATATATGAAAATGTGTGAATGAAATGATGGTTCAAATGAGCCTAAACTCGCTTTTCTAGCATTTATACTTATATCGCTATTTGAGCCAATAGCCGGACATTTTTTATGGATACTCCTTTTATATTAATATCGAAAGTAAATCAGGTCTACACACATTGCATACCTGGCCTTTCGTTCTCTGCGAGCAACTCTTCAGTTTCCTCCTGAGTGGGGGACAGACCGACGGCCACAACGTTTTCATTGCTTTTGCGATCACAAAGTGATGAATCACATGCAGATCGGGTCAGACTTCCGGCAATCATAGCCTTTCTAGCGTTGAGAGAGTCGGCAGAAGACGCCTGTTCTGTGCACGCGATGGTTATGCGGCTGTTCGATGAAGACGACGGTTCCAGAAGACTGGACGTCGAACTCGATTTGCGCCCTTAGGTCAGACAAACATTAGATTCTATTCAATGCAAAGTATTTAACAAAAGACTAATCTATTTATAAATCAATTCAATTACTATTTATAAGATTAAGCATAAGCGCAGTTAACCTCTAAACTAATCAATGGCCGGAAAAGCAAAACTAAGAAACTAATGGATAGATACCCGGAAACATCGAATTGGGCGCAGAGACAGATCCCTTAGCGACTATACTATCGGTTGTATTGGTTATGGCTATCGACGAAGTCGGTGAGAGTTGTTGAGAGGAAGTGCTATTTGTGGTCATTGTGTTAGTTTTGATCAGATCCGGGTCATAGTTAGGCGCTAGTCTGAGGTCGTATTTGCCCTCCGCCCCCATTCTATATGAATTGCTGCCTCCGTGTTCCCACTGCACGTCAATCCAACCGTTATGTAATTCACCCGTAATTATGCCTTCGTTTCAATTATAGTTAAAATTATCAAATAATCAAAAATCAAATTAATTCCAATCAAACATACCTTCCCCAGTGGGCGCCCCGTCCTGGTCGCGCCACTTCCAATCGGGTCCTCTGGTCACCCGGGCATTCACAAGCATATGCCGGAGTTGTTGACGAACTTGTCTTCGTTGGCGTCTAAGGTTAGCCTCGGCTTCTTTGGCAGCCCTTCCCAAGTCATCGCAAACTCCAGTCACTGTTCCGTATATTTCAAAGCCAGAGAGCGAGAGGTAATGTGTTTGTGCCGACGCGTTCTTTCCAGTTTGGTGTATACGGATGTGTCGCCAACCTGTGCTCAATGCAGCAAAAGCTCAGTTTAAGTCTAATTAAATTAACTTAATTTAAATGCAATTTAACGGCAATAAGGCTTTTGTGACTATAATTTTTAGACATAAATATAAAGTTGCGATCATTACTCGTATTCTTTAATAGCTTTATATAATATAACTAAAATTTATTGATTTGTTGCAAATTTAGTCTAAATTTAATCAAAACTATTACCAAAACTAAATTTCGTAAATAATTTAAATTCAAAGAAATAGTTGTCTCGAAATGCAAACCTTGTTTCTCATCACTCGAAACGTGTAAATTCCAAGAGGCTGTAGATCCGGGTTCGTTGAGAGCACAGTCGTCGTTGTGTGTGTAAAGTGTCGTCCAATTGATGCCGTCTTTGGACACTTGGAATAACCAGTTGCGAAGAGCTGACCGGCCGTACCCTCGAGCGTGTCTTAGGGTATAACAGGTGGGGATTAACCACAAACCTAATCGACATTTCAATTGACTTTCAGTTAGTATTTCATTCACTTTTCAGTTAATCTTTATATGAATTTTCAATTAAAGTTTCAAAACTAAACAATAAAAAGAATGCAAACCCAAGTCAATGGCAAACCAGGCCTTCTTGTCGTCATTCGTGTGACAATTGAGTGCCGAAGAGTCGCGATTCAAGATGTCTTCGAGTCGTCCATAGGGCAGGTTCTTGCCTTCAGAACATGTCACCACCACCAGACCTACATGTGCCGGGTTGACCCACTCGGTAGTGGTGGTGCCATTGGTGCCGATCCAATAGATAACCCCGTTTTGGTCAAAATCGCGTTCGTGAGTGAACCGGACCCTAGCGTTCGATGTCTTCAGTTTCTTTACAAATGCAAACGAAGATCTCTCGAAGTCATACCTAAAGCAAACCAACAATTGGTTTAGTCTTTACAATAAATCTAATAAACATCAGAAATCGGTTCATTAGTATTCTTACCACTGCTTCGCAACCATTTTAATCAAATACTTCTCTAATTGACTGACTGTTGTCAAGGGTTCGGTTTTGAGACAACGGCCCGACCTATCAATCAGAGTTGACTCTCCGGGTGCTCTCTCCAGACGGAATCTTAGTCTACGAGTAAGGATTTGAAGCCCATATCCAGAACCGGGAGAATCGTATATATAAACCGGGAGTTTCTCAATCGACTCCAAAACTGAGACAAGTTTTCTAATCAAATAAATAATAAATTAATGCCTAAATAGATGTATTCGTAAAAAGAGTTGGCCAAAGTGGGCAGGGTCAGGGCTTTGTTCAGGGTTAAATAGAGGGCCTTTGCACAAAATACTTAATTCTAAAAGGAGATAAAGCAACGAACTATAAAAAATTTCTTATAACTCAGTTTTACTTTCATCTCAAACTAAATTCTGGGATTGAAATTAAAAATTCAGAGAAAGGAATGCAAAGTTAGCCTGGACAAACTTATAAAAAATCATAATTGCAATGTTCTAAAAAAAGAATATACTGAACAGTACAGTTTTACCTTGCTTTTAACTGCATGCAATTATGTTCATATTTCTCAGAAAGGATGCAGTTATATGTGAGTATAACTGCACCTTTTTATGTAATTTAAATATTTAAAATATTGCAGTTATATAGGACATATTATGTGTCAACACTGGTAAAATTAGTTTAGTTTGGTTATTTAAAAAAAAAGAGGCCAGTGACCAGAAGTTATACACGGTAAAACGCAATAAAAGTACATAAAAAATTTTGCCCCAAATCTTAGTTTAAATATTTAGCTTATATACTGCCGAATACCCAATTTTATATAGGCTTTTATACCGTATGAAAACTTGTGGCCTTATAAAGTGAGCCAACTTTCGGTTTGTTTCTAATTTTTAGGCATTTGTTTACTAAAGTAACTTTAAATAGAGTGAAAACACGAATACCTGACGAGAGCTGTTGCGGTCGTTTCGACGCCAATAATACTTTTGAATATATCTAATCTGTCTTTCAGTAACTTATCGGAAGAGTAAGAGTGAGTCCACGAGAACTTGCGCTCATTCTTGGCGAGCAGTCGGAGCAGCGCCTGTACTAAACCGGATGAATATATCTCATAAGCGGAAACACACTTTTCGTCTTTCAATAGAAGCGTTAACTCCTTTAAAGCCAATTCCAAATTGAGTTTCCAGTCATTGCAATGATTTTTACGCGAATATTGTTTTTCGCAAACTCTCTCTATCTGTGCGACAATGTTCGCCAGTTTGGCGACAGTAGAGCGAGGGGTGGCCTGAGCTGTCTTGAAGTACGTTTCATAGATCTCTTTGGCCTGAGTCCGCACTTTAGCTTTAAGTGCCTCCAACTTCGAGCGCAGGCGTCTGCCCCTCCGACCCATCCAACCGGACGAGAACTCCGGCCCTAAAGATGTTTCGGCAGTAAACGAGTGTTTTGTTCCGCGATTTGACTCAAACACAAAACCCGCCAAATCTTCCTTTAAGATCGTCGACTGTTGGGCGCCATCGGAGTTAAAGATAGTTATCTCCCCATCCCGTCGGCACTGGAGAGACCAATTGCCGACAGTGAGACGCGTCGGACCACAACTGCTGAGAAAACTTTGCGAAACCATTCCGGGCTTAACCTGAGCTCTGGCTCTTTGGAGTTTCTCCAAAAACTCGCCCCTATTTTCGTTCGAATCAGTGCCGCCTTCGGGAGAACCCGAAGAATACATTGTCGCGAGTTTTCCGTCCAAAATGAATCGGAACCAACCATTGGAACCATTGGACAGTTCCAGAGCTGCCGAGTCTGACCATAGATATAGACAATCGCGTCCGCGAACGCAACTCCAGTCACGCCAATGGTATGGTCTGCCGGCAACCAAATCCTTCGCGTCTTCATTGGATGGGTCCTCTTCTTCCCCGTCTTTCTTGTCAATTATCTCGTCGTCGGCGGATGTCTGTGCCGTCTGACCGGCCAATGATTGAACTTTATTCATGACTCCGAGTCGAGCGAAGTGTTCCAAAAATATTTGCGAGCCTTTAGTCATCAGATCTGAAATCATTTGTAAGACTATTAGATAGCAGTCGTCGTCCTCTTCAGTGTCCAACACATTAGCGATCACTTCAACCAATTGTGTCGCCAAATGAGGCACTGAGTCGTTGAGCGCAACCATTTGGTCAGATTGTATGTAATGAGTCATTTTGCGAATCAGATTCAGTGATGACTTTCGAACTGTTCGAATCATTGTGTTCTGAAAGGTGTGGCAGAAAACAGGAAGCAATCGGCGCAGATATATCGGCGCCATTTCTGGGTCGCCATACAGTTCTGGACAAATCTCTTCCGGCTCTTCAGGTTTCGATTCAATTGTCTTCGTTTCGCTGTGAGAGACAGTGCTGGCAGTCATCCATTCGCCGGGCGTTTGAAGAATAGCCGCGACCTCTCTGTGCCCTTCATCACTGCGCTCCCGGGCCTTATCGAGTGGAGTCTTTCCGTCTTCGTCGCGCAAATCGGGATTCGCTCCGTGTCTTAGAAGCACTTTAACGACATTCGGTCGACCAAAACAGGCCGCGTAGTGAAGGGAAGAGCTGCGTTGCCCCCGATTCACATCAGCCCCTCTGTCGCACAAGAACTCAACCATTTCTTGAGTGCCGAACGCCGAGGCCCAGTTCAGTAGTGTTTGGCCGACGTCGTCCATAAAGTTGACTTCGACTCCACCCGAGTCTATGGCGTCGATGAGAGCGTCCGTGTCTTTAGACCGAATGCAGTCGATTAGCTGTCGATGGGTTCGTTCGCCCGCAGAGTCCAAGCGGTCTAAGCGTCGAAAAGAGGGCAAACGGGAGGGCCCTAACGATGAGGTGATCACAGACTTGGGCAGAGCTCTGCGCCCTTCGAACAGAAGTACTAATAGGAGATCGACTAAACGCATGGTATCTAAAACACAGCGTTCGTCACCTGAAGAGTCGATATATCAAAACAAATCAGTTTTAACACAAATTCAAAGCAATTGTAATATTGATTCAAACCTTGAAGTGAGCACTCGATGGCTTCACTGAGTGAAGAGCGTAAGAGATTATGGGTAATGGATGGCGAACCCCGACATAGGGTTGACAATAGACTGATTACAGTCGAGACAGAAGATGGGGTTTTGATGTCTGGGGTTGAGTTCGAGATTGTTTGCGAAGGAATCGCTATATTAGTCGACAAATGAGAGTTAGAGTTAGCTATTGACGACAAACGCATCAATAGGTTGTCAATGAGGCCATGCGCTGCCAGAGGGGCCGGATCTATGCCCCGGCGGGTAAACCGATCGGCCAGTGATGCAAAACATCTGAGCGCACCGTCGGCCACATGACTGTCCTCGTGCTTCAGCAGTTCGGACAGCGCTTCGACGCAACCGTTTAATGACTGGTCGTTTGGTTCCATTTTACTGCACAGTCGGGACACGACAGCCATTGCCGAATGAAGAGTGTCTTTATGGACATGAGATCCGTTGTCCCGAATGAAAGAGAGGACACAGTTTAGACCACTGGCCTCGAACACAGCGCCCGCCTCTCGGGTGCAGATCAGTTCCAATACTTTAATGCACTGTTCGGCCAAGTCTTTGCTGGTTCTGGAGGTCACGTCTGCGACGACCAGTCGATTGCACATCGCTTTGATGGTGCCGTCGACCGCCACTATTCTTCGGGTGCATTCGGCCGACACATCCAAGTAGTAGGTAATGGCTCTGGCGGTCACTTCCAGCACATTGTCGGGCGCGCACTCGTCCAGAAATATACGGCAGAGCGCGGGTAAGAACGTTCGCGGCGGACAACTGCACCGGAGGTCGCGAAGACAGACAAAGACAAGTAGAGGTTAGTCAATGAACGGAAGACGGGAAGGAATGGAAGGGTAGAGAATGGAAGGATAGGAAAGGGAAGGGAGTGGTGAGCCATACCTCTCGAAGCAACGGTCGACGTTGTCGGACATCAACAACAACATACAGAGCTGTTCCAACGCAATCAACTGCATGTCCCGCTCGTCGCCACTGCCCATCGAGAGCCACTCCAGAAGGGTCTCCGGATCTACTTCAGACATCGCGAGTACTTCAGTTATCACTTAATTGAGTCGTAAATCACAACACAATTCAAATTCACAAATAATACGACTTTTTTGCGTTCATTTGATTATCACTTTTGGTATTGAAGTCAACATTTCGTTTGGATTTGAATTACAAATCATTTTTGTTTTTCATAAACAAAATATTTTACTATTTATTGATTTAATTTGATTTTTAATTGAATTTTACCTAAATATTACGAAACAATCGACTCTTATCTGAGTTTCTGTTTGTTTGGCGGAAATCGTATTAAAAATTTATATATTTTTTAATTTAATACAAAAAACTATAAATTATTTTTGAGATAAAAACTTAACCAAAACTTTTCAATTAAATTAAATAAATATCAATAAAATATAAAAACTAATAATTAATATTCAAAACAAATCTAATGATAATTATTATTATTAATTAAAAAAAAAACAAATATTTAACACAAAAATAAAACAAAAGATATTTAATCCGAAAATATATCACAAAAACATTTATATTAATTGCGGTTATTGTGAGTCACTGTTTGGAGTCATCGATGAGATTAATATTCAAATATTGATAACTAATTGAACTAAATATCGATTAATTAGAACCGAAACGAAACAAAAGGTGAGACGACTTGACGAGTGTCGGACAGACGGAGAGTGCACTGAATCGAGTGAATCGAGTGAATGAACCAAATTATTAAATACAAACTACTCTATCGTCACATCATATCATGACTACAGCATTCGATTCCCGAATCGATTGTTTAGTCTTTTGCGAAATTAATAAATTCATTATAAGTAGAAAATGTCGATTAATTTCGCGTTTAATCACATCTGAGTGTAGTTTAATTGGAAGCAAATACGCAATAAAAGCTAAATTTAAATCCAAACCAACACTCAATGACTATTATATTTGCTTTTTAATGCAAACTTTGTCAACAATTTCTGTCACTAATTATGTTTAATCCAAAGCCTAATATTGGACGCATTCGTACAGTTATGTTGAGTTAAATGTAGAAAAAGTGCATTTCTTAAGGCATTTGTGGCACTAAACGCGTCGATTCAGTCTCTGAGACATTCATATATGACAATACGGTTGAGTAGTTTTCCGACGACCCCTCTATACGTCACTCATTCCATTACATTGCGATTACGGCAAATGTTGGCTAATCAGCACTCATTGCCTCTTTACCTGTTTATTGCTTTATTGCACAAACATTGAGTTAAGCCCTTCACCAGAGATAAACAGTTGCATAAAAGACGACAATTCTTAATGCGACAGCAATTTATTGCAAGCAGTGATTGTTGAGTTGAGGTTTATGAGACTTTATGCTTAAAAATATAAATAACAGGGTCAATTCGAAGCAAGCATACTTTTGCGAAAATGCATTTTTTAAACATTCTTTACATTGAGTTTACAAACAATATATTGTATTATACAGTATATGAGTTTTTAACTACACTTTGTTTGCTGTATATTTTAGTTTTGCGTTTTCCTTGAGTCAAATATTTTTAGTTTTGTTTTCATGTCAATTATAATTTGGGTTCAATTTCTAAATACGTAGAGACATTCCTCGTTCATCATTTAAATTTATATTTTACAATCAATAGTGGTTTAAAACTTAAGATTAAGAAAATAGTAAAACATTTAATCGAATAAAGATAAATTAGAATACAGTAGAATTGTCAAGTATTGATCTTATAGGACGAGATCTAAAGTAATTGAAATATAGAATGGGGTAAAAGGGTATAAATGTTTAAATGTTGAGATATGTTGAGTCAAACAAGTTTATAGATATGCATAAGAAGTTGCGATTCGGTCCGTCGTTGTGAAGATTATTATATCATATAATGAAACCATTCACTACATAAGTGACGCACACGTGAAAAGGGGGTTGACTTCATGTTTAACACATTGAACATTAATGCCATACAATCACATGAATTGAGGGGTTTTGGGAAAGTTTTCGTTATCTCATTTGTGAGATTGCCAATTGATTGCAGTTTACCTTGTTATTTTCTAATCAACATAATACTTTAAAGTTAAATTATTATTCTAGAAATGTAATTCTAATGTGAAGCAGTATTAGCATTAAACCTTGATTAATTTTTGTTTTTATTTTGACTTTAATCGTAGCAAAAATGAGCCGAATATTGAGATTAGTGAACAAACATTGTTTCCAAAGAGTTTTCACAATATTTTTATCCCTTTTTTACGGTTATCTGGTTTTGATATTTTCGGTGATCAGTATAATCAGAAACCGAAGCAAATATTTTCAGGTCAGGCGAAGGGATGTTCCGCCCGATTGTCTCAATGACCCGACTCTGGGATCGCATCAATTCATTCAATTAAAAGTATAATCAAATGCAATGAATATTTAATTTTAAAATATAATACAATTTAATCCGAATTTGAACCATAAGTACGTAAAACTGCATTTTGTGTCGAACGGAAATGCGGACAAACCGTTAATGCTTTTCATTCACGGCTTTCCCGAGTTCTGGTATTCGTGGAGACATCAAATCAAAGAGTTCTCCAATGATTACTATGTCGTGGCTATTGATCAAAGAGGTTATGGCGATTCGGATAAACCCAACGGTATTCACAACTATACTATCGACAAATTGGCTGAAGATTTGCTACAATTGTTGGAAGGGTTGGACAGGAATAGCGCAGTGATAGTGGCGCACGACTGGGGCGGTGCAGTGGCCTGGTATTTCACTGCCAAATACCCCGAACTCGTCGATAAGTTAGTTATCCTGAATAGTCCGCATCCGCTTATGTTTAGAAAAGCGCTTCAGAAGAGTTGGAAACAGTTCTTCAGTTCGTGGTATATGTTTTTCTTCAATTTACCTCTTCTTCCGGAACTGGTTCTGTTGAGCAATGACTTGAAATTGATTGAAGACTTCTTTGTTTCTGCCGATGGACATCCCATCTGCACTCCCGAAGACATCGAGGCCTATAAATACGTGTTTTCAAAACACAATTGCCTGACCGGTCCACTCAACTATTATCGGGCAGTTATGAGAAAATACAAGTCTTCGGCGCCGATCAGCTATAAGATCAAAGTCAAGACTCTTATCATTTGGGGTAAACTTTGGTTTAGTTTTAATTTTAATCAATTAATTAAATGATTGCAATATTCAGGCAAACGAGACATTGCATTAACGCCACAATTAGCTGAAGCGCACGAATATGTCGATGACCTGACTCTTCATTATATCGAGAACTGCTCCCATTGGACACAAATGGATCAGCCATTGACTGTCAACCGATATATGAGACAATTCTTGGCAAACAAATGAAATGAATACAAAATTAGAGTTTCATTTACAAAATGAATGTAATTTTCCTAAACTATATGAAAAGACTTAATTTTTACAGTTTATGAAAAGTATTTTTTAAGAATAATTTTTTAATTTAAGATAAAAATAATACTGTATTCAAGAATTTGCATTGAAATTACATCAATTAATTGAAGCATTGTTATTTATTGAATTTATTATTAAGCAATTTTATTTATGTGATTAGTCAACATTTTTTGACTTGATAATTT
>JAQIYC010000090.1:0-21332 GCA_034699545.1 Porobelba spinosa
CCCCACGGCCAAAAAGTTCAAATTTGCCTTATTTTTACATTGTTTTTAATTGGATTTTAACTGGATTTGTAAAATGCAAACAAAATTATAATATCATGCTAATAAAAATATTAAGTTATAATTTAAATATAATTATATCTAGATAAAATTGTACATTTAATCAGAAACTTAAAAACAATTACATGCAAGTATTTATTTTAAAATTTTATAATTTAGCTCAAAAACCTGTTTAAAAATGTTTTTACCCTATGTTTTGAAAACAACTAAAAATATAATAAATTTAATACAATATCATTATATTAGTGAATTACACTTCATTTTTAAATATTTTATTTTATTAAAGTATATTTAGTATAATTATGTGCTTAAAGAAAAAGTGAAATACGGTAATGATATTTAAAGCCGTTTACATTTTATCATTTACCATATGTTTAATTATTAATTTTAACTTTTCCGTAATTTGTTATCATTAAAATTTACAACAAAAATTTGCTTAATATGCACTAATTGTATATGCGATAATTGCACCCTGATGAGAAACTTGTATATAATTGCATTCAAGTAATTCGGTAATATTATTTTAGTTTATTCGCAAATTGCAAAAATCTGAGTTTTGGGGAAAGGGATGGTTAGGAATCGGGTATATTATTGGAGTCGACACATAGTTCATAATGAAAACCGACTTATAATTCAATAATTCAAAGTTATGGACCATAACCGGACACAACCAAAGGGGGTCCAGGTCTGCAACCCACTGACTTGAAAATTTTGCCTCTTACCCCCCCCCCCCCCTAGGATTTGAAAGGGACCCACCAAATTATCCGCTTTTATACAAAAATGACGTAAATTAAACTAAATTAAGGCTAAATCCGGTTTATATCGAGCTATATTGGCTTAATTTAGTCTTAATTTAGTTTAAATTCGGTTAAATCTGCTTTAATTGCGGTTTTTGGAAACAAAATGACAGTTTTGCGCGCAAATTTAGGTGTGAATCTGCCATCTTGGTTTTGAGCGGACCCCTACCTGAATCCCCCTAGGATTTTGAGCAAAATTTCGAGGCCACCCCCTGACCTGACCCAGTCTGGTTATGTCTGGCCATATCTTACGGCAAAACTTCTCGAAGCTTGCAAAGCAGGACAAAATAAATACTTTATTAAGATCAGTTGAAATGTTGGGTAGAGCTGGAGACCAGGGATATGCAAGATGGGTCTAGGCCAGATTCAGGCAATCTCTCATAGTTGAAGATGTGGGTTAACTTTAATATATATTTAAAATACATTTTAAAACGGCTTATGTGGGGTGCCACCGCACATATCTTGTTTTTAAATGTATTTTAAATATATATTAAAGTTAACCCACACTTTCTACTATGAGAGTTTGCCTGAATCTAATATTCTCAGAAGGGAGTCTAATACCCCTATCTACCCCCCCCCCCCGTTCCGTGTGTTGTTTTTCACTAAAAATTGTATTTTTTTTTTTTTTTTTTAAGACTTTTCTTTAAAACGATGTAATTTGTGCCTAAATTGTGGTTAAATTAACTAAAATTAGTTTAAATTCAGTTTAGCATCAATTTAGAGGTAATATAGAAAATGTTTTTAAGCAAAATAACGATTGAAAAGCTCTACCCCAGACCCCAAAGGCTAAAATTTGAAACCCCTACCTCCGGACCCCAACTGACTTACCCACCTGACCTGACCGACCTGCACATCCCCAGTTGGAGACTTGGTTTGCATTCTATCGCTGAATACAACTGATAATTGGTTTTGAACTTTGAAGCAAAATTCGAGCGAAACCCACATTTTCAACGACTAATGTTATGCATAACTGATCGCCAATTAGGTTCAGCTCCGTTGGGGCCAAATGACAGCCGGAGTGCTATCGAAATCAATGTCCAAACATGAGTTCAAAACCTACAAAGGAATGGGTCACAGCTCGTGTGAAGAGGTATGTCTTGAGACCACTCTTTCATTAAAGCTGATCCTAACTAATGTGTGTTCCGGTGCTTTCTGGTGCCTCCCTGTGCAGGAACTGAGTGATGCAAAACAATTTCTTAGTAAATGTTTGTCCGGAAACTGAATATACGTTGACTTTATTCTGGTCTTAATTAGCAGAACAACAATCAATTGAATCATTTAAATGTGTTTTTAATATATTTAGTTTCAAGTATTCACTAAATGTTAGAATAATTTATATAAAACTATTGTTTAATATATAACACAAATTAAGCCGAAAAGACAAAATCGATTACTTTTATGGTTACGATTCGATATATCGACGACTTGAGAGACTTAAACAAAGCAAATGTTTTATTATTTTTGTATTTCAAACCAATTTTTTCATTTATTTGAATGACTTCTTCCAAACCAGCAATTGTTATGACTCCCAAACCCTTTCCTCGAGATGTTTCTAAAGAGTATTTTCCGAATTCTATTAAACCAATTATTTTTCTTTTCAATTCAAGCGATTTCTCTTCGATTTTAGTTCCGTTCGACTCTTCCATTAAATGATTGACTCTTTTGTTGAATATATTTTCGATTTCAGTCTCTGTTGGAACACAAATGTAATCCAACTCTTGAGGAACGCCTCGATTAATGCAATCCAATTCAACATTAATTAATGCATTGCTTTTGTCTTGAATTGCGTCCAAAACAGAACTCACAGCCAATGAACTCATGTTTTTCGATAGTTTCGAAACTATTGAATCACTTCTAATAACGTAAATACGTTTTTCTGGTTCTATATTCAACAAAGTCTTCAGTTTTTCCACTCTTTCCTCGTTTTGTTTGACGTCAATAAAGCCGAAGTGAGGGAACAATAGTGAAGACGTGTTTAAGGCCAGGGATCGAAAGTCATGCAGTCCTCCCACTCTATGGCCTCTATTGGCTGTCATCTTATGCCATAAAGTCTTCGCCGAATCACTCGAAACAATCAAATCAACTGCAAAACGATTTTTATATAAATTGTTTTTTACAACTAATATAAAATCAAAATTATTTAAAGACTTTTGCTTTGAATCTGAATCTGGAATGTCTTCAAACAAATCCGTTTCACTCGAATCGACTAAAGAAGTAATATTTTCATTAGTTTTGAAATAATGGACGGAATCGACACAAATTCGATCTAATTTTAAATTGTCTTTGAAGTCGAATCCGAAACATTTCGACAACAATTGGAGTGCTTCGGGTCCTATAAGTCTGAACCTCTCCAACTGTCCCATTCGACCATTGATTTGAATTTTAATCGAATCGTCATTTTGCGAAAAATGAGTCAATAATTGCAAAACTGAGTCATAAACCGAAATATGAATCCAAAGCCAGAGTTTGCCTAAAGTTTGATTCCATAAGAAGTTGGAGGAAACCAATGGATCGAAAGGATAAGAATCGGAATTATAGAGAACTGCAATTCCCTCTCGATTTCCCGATTCGTATATCTTTGCGCCGAAAGTGCATCCAATGTCTGAATGACTTAATTTCGATAAACAAGTGATGAGTCGTTGTCTGTCAGACAATTCGTAATCGATTTGAAGGCAAACCTCGAAAGAGAGGTAATAGAAGACGAAATCGCGTTTCGAGTTCTGATACAAAATGCGCTCATTTTTGGTGCAATTCTTTTCGGGTATCAATCGATTCCAATACGACTTCATATGAAATCTTTTGGCGAACCAGACGTGAAGAGCAGATCTATTGTTCTTCGCTTTCCTTCGACTGACACTTAATTCATGTTTTCTTTTATTTACGTATTTTTTCCGATTCTTCTGGACTTTCGATGTTTTGATCAATTCTTGGCTTTTGTTGTCAACCAATTGTCGAACACTTTTGGGAACTCTCTTCGGGTTATGACTCGAAGCTCTTCTTCTCATAAATCGCGGCAATCGTTGAGACAATAGTTTCGGTGATTTGGCCTTACATTCGGATTTGAGTGATTCGAGTTCTGAAGAATGGCTTTCGATTTGTTTAAACAAATATATCTCTGAATTCGGATTCGTTTCCAATTAGTCTTAAAGTCTAACACAAAATAAATACAATTTTTGTTCAAACCTGAAGGCAATGAAGAGTTCGAAGACAAGGAAGAAGTTGATGGCTGACTGACAGACATTGCTTTAACTGTTAATTGATATTAAATAATCATAGAATTGATTCAATACTTAATTTCTAAATACTCTTAAATTAATATTTTCTTAATTCTTAAACGAATTTGAATTAAAATATTTAAAAATCAAAACAAATAGCGAATGAGAAGCACGTGATCTGAAACACATGTGCAGTCCGTTTGACTCATTGGAAGTCAAAGGTTTAAACTTTAAAGTTGTGATGATTTGAAAATCTGGTTTTGGCAAGATTACCTTGCTTATGTTTCCTAAATTGCACTTAAGTCGGTTATATAACGATCTGTTTGATGAAAAATGTATTTTTGTTTTGATTTGAGTAAAACACAGAAATGCATCGAATGGTAAGAGTCGTGAAGTTAAACCAAATGTGTTATCGAAAAGCATTTGATATTCAAACGGCAATTATGGCTAACATTAAGAGCTCATTAAAAAGTGGATCAACTGATGTGGAAAACACCTTAATATTGGTCGAACACAAACCCGTTTATACGATCGGCATTCGCACCAAACCCTACGAAGACTCGGATTTGGAGATAAGACTGCGAGGAATGGGCGCCGACTTTGTGCGCACCAATAGGGGAGGTTTGATCACATTTCACGGTTTGGGTCAACTCGTCGTTTACCCGATTTTATATTTGGGTTCATTCGATGACAACAAAAGCGTTAAATGTTATGTCCGTCGACTCGAGTCAGCGATTATTGATTTGTGCAAATCGTTTGGAATCAATGGATCAGTTGTTGACGGATTGCCAGGAGTTTGGTATTCGAATTGATTTAATCAGCCCTTCCTTTCCTATCATTCCCTTTCGCTCTACCATTCTTTAAATTCCTTTCCACTCCCCCCCCCCCTCCCGCCATTGCTCTTTATTATCATGATCTAATTGTAGTAAGACCAAGGTGGAATTATATCTATAAATACAATAGAACTACATTTTAGCCTTACATTCATTACAAACACTTTAACAGAAAAATATTAAAAAACAATTGTAATGAAGCCATAAATTATAGTCATGTTATGAATATCATTTAGAATAGATTTAAAAGTTATGATTTGTTATAATTAATTACATTTCGATTTAGTCTAAGTTTTTAAAAACTTAATTCGTTTTTCAAAATATTGTTAGGATTGGCGGCGAACGGAAAGTGGCGGCGATTGGAATCCATTGCAGTAATTATGTGACCTCTCATGGGTTGGCCATCAACTGCAACGTCGATCTGAATTGGTTCGAACAGATCATTCCGTGCGGTATAGCCGACAAAAAAGTCACTTCTCTTTCGATCGAAACTAATCGAAATATTTGTGTCGAAGAAGTTATGCCAAAGTTTTTACACTCTTTTCAACAAAACTTTAATTGTGTTTTCAATTAATTATTTTATTAAAGATATTTAAAGTAATTGTTTATAAATTAGTTTAAATTGATATAAAATTAATATACAATTGAATTGAATTGAATCGTTGTTTTCTTTCAATAGTTTTTAACTTTTAGTGAAATAATAGATATTCTGTGAAAGAAAAGAATAGATAATTAAATACTTTTTAATTGAAATTATATTTGTATTTCTGCTAATATTTAATTTTGTTATTAAAAGATAAAAATTAATGAAAATCTAATCTGTTTTGAAAAAAGCAAATAATTATGAAAAGTTTGAACGAATAGAGAGATGCAAACCATGACAAGTCCTGCCGATAGAATCAGTGCTTTATCTAAGTTTGTGATTATGTCGGCTTCGAAACTAATTTTGACGAAACGGTCTTCATATACAAGAGTTCGGTCGACGGATGAGATTTTCTCGAATCGTTTCGATATAAAAGAAATTGTTTCTCCATTTTTCGTCAAAACCTTAAATTCGTTTAAATTTTTGTTTTCTTTATTTCTGTGAATATGGAATCGAATCGTTTCTCCTTTTGGGTCAAAGATAGCGAATTGTTGTTTCTCTTTGAAAGCCCAGGGTCTGATCATTTGGCCGATCACAGCCCCCGGAGGACACTCTATATCTATAATCTAATGAACGGTATGATTGGGTAAATATAATCAGTTGTATTGAATGACTGGCAAACCTGTGACGCAAAACATATTTTCGTGTATTTCCTAATCAGAACAATAAGTTGATTGAACTGATCGACGATCCTGAGAGTGAAGGGCAATATTTTTCCCGGTTTTCTGTTATTAGCCGAACCCACGAAATAGATTTGTTGGAAAAGTTTGTTTCGGACAGTAAAACAGTTTTGAGTCATATTCGGTGAATCGAATAACTCTGAAATTTTATAATTAATATTATATTTCGAATTACCGGTAATTTTAATTCAAATATCGTTTTGTTTTGCTTTACTGTCAAAAATTTGAATATTTTTGTAAATATAAAGTCTTTCAATCTTTTCCATATAATCCAATCCTTCGTTAATTTCGTGTTTGCCTTTGGGTTTGATGTGTGAGACCGACACCCAGGGTATCACCGACTTGTCTGTCGGCTCTTCTCTTATATTTTTATTATTCGATTCCATTTTATTTGATTAATAATAAATTTAAATAAAAATTTTGTTGTTAAGTGCTTTGTGGTAATTCAAATAATAAAGTTGTCACGTTAATATTCACAACAATGTTTGCTATTTTTTATAATTACATTTAAGTTATAATTATTTAATTAATAATTATAATATTTAGTTATGTAATAAGTTTTTAAATATTAAAAATTAAGGATAACCGCGATAAATCAAAAAATTATCCAGGTTAAAATAAAAAGTGCAATGCAAAGATATCATCGAATAAATATTTTAGCCATGAATAGGGCAGAGAATTTGGTTGCCCAGCAGTAAAGCATTCTCGATATGACATGTGTGTTGAAACGTGTTAATTCAAACAATCGATTTCTCTCGAGTTTGGATTTTCGATTAATATAACAATATTGCCGTACAATATGTACAATCTAATTTTACAAAAAGTTAAGCAAATTTCTATATATTAATTCTTATACTGTAATATATTTGTTACAGTTTCTTAATCTAAACTTACAAATAGTTACACTCATGTGCACTTATAAGTCCCCCCAAAATGAAAATTAAGTATAACTAAATTAATAACAATATTTATGCAAACATAAAATTATATAAATTTAGAAGTATTAAAATAAAATGTTTTTAAGAAAAAATTTTGTAAATATCTTTAAAAACCTATCCAGGAAAAATATTTTTATTTTTTTCTTAATTGTTAAGTTTTGTCATTTTTTAAAAATTTGTAAATATTTATTCAAATTTTTAATTTATAATTTAATTTATTTATATAAAGCTCCATTTTAGCAAAATAATAATCAATAATCTATATCTAATAAAAATGTTAATTTTTGTGACCCTGACAAAAAGAAATTAAAATAGTTCTTGTTAAACTAAATTAAAAAAAATTTCTTATGCAAATTAAAGAAAAATGGTTTTATTTTAATACTAGAAACAAATTTTCAACATATATTAACTTTATATTTAAAATAAAGCAATTTTTATAGGGGGGAGTTAGAAGTGCGCATGAGTGTAAGTAATTGCGGAAACTAATGCTTCATTTCCAATTCGTTTAATTATATAAAGCATATCTTACTTTAAGTATTAAAACATATTTACATCTGCGGGCTATACATGAGGTGCGGGCTATCTATTAAAACGAAATATTTTATAAAATAGCTATTTTTTTAATACTGCGGGTTATACGGCGGGCAATCTATGGGATTTTAGGGTAATTGTAAAAATAATAAGAATTACTTTAAAATAAAAAGAAAATTGTCTAAATAATATACTAGCTTTTATATTAGTATTTTTATAAGTTTTTGCATTTTTTGTTTTGTTTTTATACTTCATTTTACTCTGATTTAAATCATAACTGTTTTTCTTAATAGAGTTCAAACATTATAATAAATTTTTAGATATTTGAAAATTTATTTTAGGTTTATTCTTATTTAAATTTATTTTTGGGCCGAATGTATCCGGCCCGACCGACCCGACCCGACCCGGCCCGTTTAGGGTCTTTAATATAAATCATACAATTTCTTGCAGTTCATAAAAAATACAATATAATGATAAAGAGTGCAATTATTGTAATTTGACTAAAGTTTTTCCATAAACTGTCAAAATAGTACTAATTTATACTAAATAGGATTTGGAAATTGGATAACTGACCAATAGGATTTTTACAAAAATAAATTTTTTAATTCCTACCTAAACCAATTCCTAATCTGATTTACTGTAGTCTTTCCCACTTTTATTTAGGTTAACTTTTTAAAACTAAAATTAAATTTAAGGGTAATTTTTCCGAAAATTTAACTATCAACTAACGATGTTAAATTTAAGAAATTTATTATTGAGTGAAAGTTTCCCTGAAATTTCACTAAAGAGTTCACTGAAAGTTTCTGGATGATTGCTTAATTAATAACAAAATTTTACATAAGGGTTTGATTTTTTACTACTTATAAATATTATATCAGAGCTTTGTATTGAAATTTTTGTTTTTAGTTATAACGGGTGTAATACTAATAATTTAAAATGTAAATTTATAATTACTGTACTTAAAAAATATTATAATTTTGCCGCATTATGTTTATTGTGTGTATTTTAAATCAATTATTATTGTTTTATTTAATTTTTATTATACCTTAATGTTTTAAAACTAAAAATAAGTTAAAAACATAATATTTTATTTATTAAAATTTTGTTTTACCCTAAATGGCATTACTTTTGTCAACCTAAAAGTTATTTTATAATCTGAAACTTTCACTGAAATTTCTGTAATATTTATTCTGAAAGTTATGATATCTTTCACTACTAACAACGTTACTATCAACATTTCTAATTAATACTAAGTCAAAAATATTGTCGAATTTTATGTCGAAAATGTTATGTCAAATTTGACATTTGTCCTTTAAAATTCGACGTAAAATGTGACAACATTTATGACATAATATTCGACAATATTTTCGACTTAGTATTTTCAAGATAATATTTGAAATAATTATTGTTTTATATATTTATTTGAATATCCGAGTCATCTAGAAAATGTATAATAATTTCCCATTATTTACTGTATATGTAAAGTGGTTATTTTGAACCTGTGCTCAATTTACAATATTTATTGTTAATTAACTTTAAATTTATGTCAAGCGCTCTTACGAGCGCTCAATGTCTTAACTTATATTTAATTTATTCATGCATTGACTTTACACTTGTGGTCAGCGCTCTTATGAGCGCTTATTGCCTAAACTTATAATCAATTTATTAATGGGTTTACTGACTGAGAGCTTGACTTTGATGTAAAATCTATTCATTCTTTTGTGACAATTTAGTCAATAACTATAAAATTGTATTGAATGGTGTTTGCGATCTATAGATCGCAAACACAAAGTAATTCTATTCATGAATTGGCCTAAACTTAGACCACGTTTTGTAATCGCATTGACTTGCAATTGATTTCCTGTTCAATAACTTTCGATATTCTGTTCAGTATATCCTGTGCTCTCGTAGAGTAAAGTAAAGCCTTATTATTATATTAAATGTTTTAATTGTAACTTATATTAAGGTTTGGTTTCGCTCTCAAAGAGCAGTATTGTCCTAATTGTGCCGATTGTGCTAAATCTGGTCGCGCTCTCTGAGCGCCGAGTCTTGCCTACAGTGTTGTAATTAATTGACAATAAAGTGATAGTAAAATAAGTGATTAACTGAATCAATAGTTTTGCTAACAATTATTGTGAAAGTATTGACGAATCGGTTCTGACATCACTCGCAAAGGCCGAGCGAAAGAGCATCGAATCCGTTAGTTGAGGGATAAGTGGTCAACGCCTCCCCTGAGCGGCACTCCTACTGACCGCTAAACCGAGCGCCAAACCGGAGCCACACCCTCAATATCGAATCGATTGGATTCACCGCTTCATATATAAAAGTTTCTAATTTCGTTGGATTTAGATTTCAAATTAAAAAAATTTGTTTATTTATTATAGATTACATAAAATATTCTAAACATAATTTATCATTTAAAAATAATATTTAAAATAAATAATCGTGTTTGCAGCGTTTATTATAATTTATAATTTAATGTTATAAATGGAACAACAGGCTTAATCAAGCTACATCGTTTATATACTGTATGTAATTTACAATTGGTGCTATGCCAGTTTTTAAATTGACTGTAATATACTTTGAAAACAACGACACAATAATTTATTTGCGATGTCTATACTCGTGAATATTTATCTGAAATATTGACTCTAACTTACAGTAAAAACAATTTGGTTCGCATACTATCAAACATTCCTATCTCTTCGCAAAACCACTCCAAGTCTGATGTTTGTTGGCTTACGACTTGTTTATTCATTAATATAATTCTAAATATTTATTCACTTTTTCAGCTCTATTTAATTTAACTCATAAATCAGAATTTAAATTAGACTATAATTAAAAGCTTATTTAAGATGTTTTATATTAAATACAAAATGTTTTGATAAAATAATATTGTTATGAAAGTCTGGCCATCGATAAAGATTTAATGATTCAATTCAGTAAAAATTATTTATTTGTTTATTTAGTATAAAGTTATGTAAATATTCGACTTTTTATGATTTGCTGTAAGCAGTGAATTAATCATTTTTGAGAAATACTTCAATCAAATAAACGACAGATATTTCAGGTTTCAGAGGCTTTTCATATCACAAGTGTTTAAATATTATTAATAGCAATGATTTGAATAAATAAACACTAAAAAACTGGTCGATTATGTGAGAATAGTTTGGGAATGGGGGGCTTTATTACCAAGATCCGTTAGCCAAGGTCCGTCAGGTCAGGGGGATTTACAAAACATTTTTGGTCATAATCCTAGGGGATCTGGGCGGGGCGGGGTGGGGTGGGGGGGGGGTGTACAACTCAATAACAAAATGTTAGCTTATCGCTAAAATTTAAGCTCCAATATGCCATTTTGTTCCCGAAACCCACAATTAAAGCTGATTTAAATGAATTTAAACTAAATTAAGACTAAATTAAGCTAATTTTACAAAATTTAAACTGAATTTAATCTTAATTTAGTTAAATTTACGTTTATTTTACATAAAATGCTGTGATTTCCAACCCCCTTCGCCGCCTCTATATTTGAGCAAAACCTCAGCGGAGTTAGAGGCAAAATGTTAACATGAGGAGGAGGGGTGAGAATCTCAACTCCCTTCTTTGACCAACCCTGCTCTATTATGTGCACTGGTAAATTAACTTTGTCTTGAAAATGGTAAGATAGCACTTGAATTGGAAAATCTGCAGATATCGGTGCCGTTGAAGTCGGACTTTAGAGTTATCTGAATATTGAATGAACTGCGACTTAATGTTGAATAAATAAACACTGAATTCACTCACTATTATATCACTGAATACAGTATAATATTATTGCCATTCGTCTCAACAGATTCTGATATTTTAATCCCAATTGAAGGAAAACCGACGAAATTTTCTCAACAACTTTGGATTACATTCAGATTGAAATAGATTTTCTCAAACTTTTGCTTACATTTGATGCTCGAGTACTGCACAGTTAGATCAGTACCTGTTTTTCGATTATATAACGAGTTTTTCAGTTTCTTTCGCCTAATTTTATCCACAATTCACAGAATTCAGTGAAATGTGAATTAAAGTGAAAAGTTTTTGCTTTAGAAATATTTTCCATTTAACTGATCAAAAGTTTTATATTCAAATAAAAGTCTAAACTTTAGACTCTAAAGTGTATGAAATAAATCATTTTGAAAACTCTTATAAAAATCAACAAAATTTGAATATTTTAAGGAATATCTTAACGACTTTTGATAGAAATAATTTATGGCAAACGTAAAATCGATTAACTCTTTTATTTTAAAATATTATTAAAGTTTTCAATTTTTAGTTAACAGACTATATAATTAAGTAAAATAATATATTGATAACATAAGTGTATACACATTTGCTTATATTTATTTATTTATTTATTTATTAATATTTGAGCCTAAATAAAATTTTAAATTAAAGCGATTTATTCGGGTAACTAATGTACGTCAAAGGTATGTCAGCTTTGGTCAAAACTAAGCTTTAATTAAAATACACGAAACACTTCAAACCCACTCTTTATTTGTTTTTATTTTAATTTAGTCGCAAAAGTTCACCGATTAGTTGGAATTAATAAATCAAACAATTTGTGAATTACTTAATAGAAGTCTTTTATTTTGAGCTAATGTTTGAAAGCAATTCATTTTCAGTGCATTTCCTTTCTGTGAATTGAGAAGATTTTAAAATAACTTATTCGACAAATGCTGTCAAATCTTAGCACAAGTTTTCTTTGCCATTGAACTGCTCAATGAAAGTAGCGATGAATTAATTCACTTTAGTTTTATTTTTGTAACTTTGATTTTAATCAGATTATATAATTTTATAAAACAATTATACTTGGTAATTTATCAATGATAAATGAGCCAAGCTAAATTTTACATAAAACTCAGCAACAATTTTTAATTAAAAGGATTAGCACAAAGGTTGTTTAAAGCATAAATCAATTTTTTAAATGTTAACTTTTGTCGCTTTAATCATGTCTTAAGCGCTTTTTTTGTATGTTTTATAGACTGATGTTAAGTTAACCCCATTTACCCGCTTTTTAATGATCGTGTGTTTTGTTAATAATATCTATATACTGTACATATCATATATACTGTACTTGATACTTGTATTGATATGTTTTAGTTATTTCGTCTAAGATTACAACGTTTTATAATTTAAATATAGGCTTAAAATATGTGATTAATATGAATATAAGATTAAGTTCTCTTTTATCTCATTTAGCGCTAAGTCGGTTAAGAAAAAAGTTAAATATTAACGAATCAAATAATTGATTGCTATTTACGATAAAAGCTATGGAAAATAGTATTTATTGTTTGAGACTGAGTTGAGTGTTGATCTGAATGCAAGATTCAAGAGAGAGTAGGAATGGGAGGAATTGGAGGAATTGGAGGAATTGAGGTAACGATACAACACTAGCGCTCCAGCAATGCGAGTGTGAGTTGAGAGCAAAGCAGAGACAGACTGAGACTGTGATAGAGTGTGCGGTAGTGTTGGTCTGCAGTCGGGCTCAACAGTCGAGTCGATAGTGTGTATGAGTGAGCACTTGCGCTATCCATTGCATTCAAGATGTCTTCTCTTAACCATTATATCATTCAATGATTATTTAATATTCTTCGGATTCGGCCATCGATTACAAGCGATTAATGTGTCGACAGAAGAGTGAATGTCTGTTGTCTTCACTCAATGTTTATTACAATTAGTTTTATAATTAGTTTTAGTGATTGAATCGATTGAAACAATTGATTGCAAACCATATCTTAATCTGAATTCAGTTTTTCGGGTCTATTGACGACTAATCGAGTGCTGAGATGTCATCCAATCATTCATATCATTCATCCCATAATCAGATCCATCGGATCCATAGCCATCAATGTATTTATCAAATGAGATGTCTTCCACTTCGAGATGAACTCAACTTCAAACCCAACCCCAACTGCAAACCCAAACCCAAAGCCAACCGAAACGCCAATCGTTTTAATGGTTTAAATGTCTTAACGAAACTAAACGCAGTTTTACTACTAATTGCCTTAATTCTGGTCACTTGTGTTGAGTCACTTCAGATTCCCGATCAACAGACGGTTGTCGGTGAGTAGAGCACCCGATGTGCAGACGCTTCGTCTCTTTTGCACTTTCTCTTCGGTTTGCTTTTTGTTAACATTTGATTCAATCGTTTCTTTGTTTTTAATCAATTATTTAAACCGAATATTATCTAAAAGTCAATGCAATCGGAAATGCAATGCTATTTGAGTTGTGAGTCATTAATGTATTATTCATTGAAATTATTGAAAATAAATTCGTAACCAATGCCTAAGTATGAGGCGATTATACACTACTGTCTCAAGGGTTGGCTTATCTACTCCGGCCTACTGTAGGGCTCAGTTAGAGTACTGGCCTTTTGACTGAATGGAGAAAGAGATGAATAGCCATCTTATGGCAGAGCCACTAATTTTGTCTTTTGTCACTCGTTGTGGTCTAATCCCTATCTTAAGTCGACTCCCAATCGATTCAATTAACAATTTATGATATTTTCGAAAATTAAGTTTTACTGACTTTTCCAAAATTATTTATTACTTGTCATTAGTTTTATTGCAATTTTGCGTTAAATCTAAACAAAACAATTGATTTTTGCAATTTATATATAAATATAACAAAAGTTTTGTTTTGTTTTAGACTTAAGTTTGTTTGAGTTCAGCGAATATTTATCGAAAATCTGTTTTACTTTATTCTCGCGATTCATAACTTTTAGCCGAATTTGTTCACAAAAATCAATAGTAATTTCCAGATCCACAGAATGGCAAACAATGAGTCAATTATGAGCTCACAATTCAGGCTTTGATTTATTGATCTGTTTATGACTAATAGACAAACTGACCCTTCATTGGCTGACCATTTAGTCGAGATATTTGTTATTTTAAATTAAAACTAAATATATAATAAAAAGCATTAAAAAGTTTATTGTTTAACCAAAATATTAGATAATTTGTTTAATATTTTATCATATATTTTAAATTATCTAAATTTTTATTACATTTGCAGTAATATAAGAAATAAACTCCAATTAAATATTTTTGAACTTATTTTTTCAACACATCCCACAATTCAATGATCTCTTGAAAAAAAGTTTTTAAGTTCTGACAAACTGTAAGCCATTGTAAGTCATAATAACTGAAATAAATTAATTTCATATTCCGTCTTCTAATTCATCGCTTAGTGTTTTTTTATATTAAAATAATTAATTGCTTTTGGATTTGATGTCAAAGAAAAAAGGAATAGGAAATGCAAACCGAATAACAATTTATAGAAATTAATTCGATATATGGACTGTGGACTGGGATCTGAGCTCTCATAGCCTACGCAATACAGAAAAACATTTTAAAATCTAGTCTTTGAATGTATTTTAATATTCATTCGAAATTTGTTGCGAATAAACACTTATAGCACATATGGCCCGGGAATGAGCGCACAATTAACTCCCACTTTTCTCTCCCACCGCTCTTCGCCGACGCCAATCATTTACTGTTAGAAATGTTTTTGACTTGAGTTTTGTTCCCCATTCTGTCGGACAATAACTACAATATAATATCTTTTTGTAAAATCTATTATTTTGTGCAATATTTGTCATTCGATTCCATCGACTGTGCGCTCAAAACAACTTTCATTTCCCTAACGTCTCTAAAGTCTAAATCAACCGAAATATTAAACATTGTTTGCGTTTCAATGCTTATGAAAAGTCCTAAAACAGGGTTCCATACAATCAGACATTCCATATGTCATTCCGTATGAAATTCTATATAATATTGTAATATAGTATTGATATTTACAAACCGCTAAAAATACATTTTTAAAAATCAAATTTATTCACAACTTTCCCAAACTTTTGAGGTTTGATATTCTGAATAACAGGCAATCGTTTAAATATAAAACATTAAACAAAACTATGAATAATGCAATAAAAATATTTATTTTGAGATCAGATAATCCGAAAGCTTTTTAAAACTAATGAAATGTTAAAATCTTTGATTTGCATTATTCAGCACTTTAAGCAAAAACTATTCTGGTTAAAATCTATTAAACATTATTTAGGTTTACACCCCTTTGAGCACTCGGTTGACGTGTTTAACAAATGTCTTATTATATTAATATTTATTTATTTTTCAAAACTATCAAACATTTTGAGTCAATTAATACCAAAATTAATTTCGAAAAATGCAATCAATTATTATCTTTACTGACAGTGAATTAAATGCAAAAATTGTTCTTAAATTATAGGAAAGCTATTTCACTATAAGATTCAATTGTCGTCTTCACACGATTTAAAGCGCATTAATGTTAGCGAAGCCGGCGATGGCTATAGACTACCCGATTGGCTCTACTTTAAAGAAGACTCTTTAGAATTGATTGGAATTCCGTATGAAAAGGGGTTGTTCTTCATTGAAGTCCAAATTAAATATTGTAAGCATTTCATACTCTTCTATGCGATCGCTTTGTTTAGTATTGAATCACCGAATGAGTCAGTAATTTCTAGAATGTCGAGATGTGGGCCGATATCAAGGCTGGGATCGGCTTAAGTCAATTAGCTATGAATTTATTGAGAGATTAATTGTTTTAAATGATTCGATACTAAAGCAGCGAAATATACTGTATATGAGTTTAGAACGAGTACTAAGAACTGGTAAACCCATTGAACCCATTGCTGCGAACAGACGGCAAACAGCAGTTGAGCGATATATTCGTCATCGAAGTGAGTGATGGCCCACAACTACAAGCGGCCAATCATTTGGCTCAATATCGATGTCTTTTACGAATTAAGTCAACTTTTGAAACCATATCCGACGTCTGGCGCGTCATTAGTTCACTAACGCCTCTAAATTCGATATCGAATCGTAATTCCGAATTCAGTGATTGGTTGCAGAGGTTTTCGATTTCACGAAACGCTAACAAACAATATCTGATCTCTTATGACATCGAAAGCTGTGACGCAAACCATTTATCTGAAGAACACGACAGTTCTGATGGCATTCGACCGAAGCTCAAGAATTTAGGTCTGGAATCAGATGTCGTTCAGATCACTCGCAAGCAATTGGAGGAAAACCAATTCCAAAGCGATTTGATTGCATCGACACAACTGCGCGCCGAAGAGGACAGCGCCAAACGGAACTCCCATTACCGCCGAAATGTGGCCAACGCTATACACCCGACACCCATCTTAGCCCCCAATTGGATGACATTAACCACATCTACAATCATCCCATCGACTGATGGTTCCGATCCATCAGAACACGACCCGCTTTCTAGAGTTATCATACCTTCGATGACATCCCCAACGGTATCCATGAGTTCGACTCCGACTTCAATACCAATTGGAGACCCAATTGAGAACTCAATACTGGGCGGACACGAGCACCGGCACCACCACTTCCGGGGCAACAAATATCAAACTCCTTTTATTTATACGACTCCAGTGTTGGCGTCCGTCAGACCTACTCTTGTCGAAGGCCAGGAAGACTTGTTTACACCAATTCCAGTCACTCCGACGTCTAGTTTGCAAACATCACATCTCGTCTCCGACTCCACACTCATAGCTCCGTCGCCTTCAGTCGTTCCGATTATTACTTCTTCACAAATCGAAACGACGACCGAAGAAAAGCCGACGACAAGTGCTGCTGAAATTCCGAGCACTTCGTCATCGCTTCCGAACAAAACTCCTTATATTAACAAAAGAATACGAAAATTGGAACTCATTTCCGGCAAATACTGGAAATATACCATTCCTTCGGAAACATTTGTTGACTTCGAGGACGGGGACACCCGAAAGCTTAAGCTTACTTTCCTTATGTCCAACTCCGGCTCAACTCAAGAGCAGCCGTCGCCAGACTTCTGGGTTCAGTTCGATCACGAAAACCAATATCTTTACGCTTTGCCGACAGACGAAGACATTGGAAAACATTTCTTCAATTTAGTTGCCGTCGACTCGAGTGGCGCTCACGTGACTGAAACCCTGATAGTGCACGTCCGCCAACACAAGAACACCCGTGCCTTCACCCATATCTTCACGCTCTCGAATGTGGTTTGGGATCCGTTCCAATTCGCATGTCTTATCGAAGCCACGTCTTCCCTCTTGAAACGGGTCACCACAAGAATGTTCGGCGACGACAACATTCAGACAATTGCTGTCCAGAAGATTATCAAAAACGAAAAGGACAACTCGTGGTGAGCAGACATACCTGTGCTTTTAGTTGACTTGATTTTAATGATTTTATCTTAAGGACCATTTCGTGGACGAACGACACATTACCCACTCATCCCTGTCCTCGCGAACAGATTCAGGAGCTCTACTCTAAACTCCATGACTCGGACAAAGTGTTTGATGACTCGACGGCAGAGCCCAGTCGTGTGTTGCGCCAAAACATTGGCCCAGAATTCCGGGTCCAAAGGGTTCAATTGAATTTCATAACGAAGAGCGCCTGCGGTTCGTATGAGATCCCAGACTTTCCGGACGATAAGAAGTCGCGCGAAAGTCCTGTTTTTCGAAACCGAATCGGAAAACTCGGGCCCTTCAGAGTGGGACAGGCTTTCAGATACAAGATTCCTGAGGACACTGTCTTCTCTCCCGCCCGACAGGTCGGCACTCGAGAGCTGTCTCTTTCCTTGAGATCTATAGAACCGCCAGAAATGCCGGACTTTATATACTTTGATTCAGAAGAACAGGAAATCTTTGGATTAACGCTAAGTAGAGAACGGGTTAACTCTTATGAACTGAATTTGATCGCCGAAGACATAAACAGTGGCGGAACCGCTAACGACATCTTCACTATTGACATAATTGATGAATTGGCGGATCAGACAAAACAGCCGACGTTTGAAGTGACGATTAACCTATTGGGCCCACCCGGGAGGGATGACCTGACCATTAGAGATAAAGTAGACATTGTTCAACGAATCGCTTCGGGAATGTTCAGCGACGGCGACTCGAGTGCTGTCCATATTCTCGGCGTAAATAAGTTCCAATACGACGGACTCGCGCCGACATTCGCTGACGACAACAATTACTTGGATTCGGAACCGATAGACAACGACTTAGAGAATAGGCAGCGAAGGAACCACAGACACGAACACCAGGAGACGGCACCCAAACACCGGCACTCGAGGGACGCGAACGCTCTTCACTACTTCGAGTTGAAGTGGACCAACAGAACGATTGTCGGACACGACAACTGTCCGAAAGACTTGATTAACGAAAACATTTATAAAAGAATTTTCGAAAGAGATTACGATTCGCTTAAAGTACTCAAAGAAGTCTTCGAACATAACTACGACTTAATTAACGTCGAGTTTGAGCCGATCGGTGTCTGCAAAGACAAAATGAGTTCGAAAATAATGGGTCCGCGACCTATACCCGTGACCAGTGCCACGTCGACTGTCTCGCCGACGACAACCCATCAATGGGGTCGAGAGACAGAACCGGACGAAAACGGCGTCGACATCGATGAGTCGAACGAATTCCTGTTGACAACTATCATACCTCCCGTCGCTATTCTAATCGCTCTGATATTCGCAGCAATAGTCGGCTGTTGTTTCCATAGAGCGAACAAAAGGAGGAAAAGCATTGAAATCTCGACTCGAATTCCCGGCGAAACGGCTCTCAACGAAAGGGAAGCGTTTCTACAAAAGGGCAGAATTCCCATCATTTTTGAGTTCGAACAACAGCAACAACAACAACAACACGTCTCTCCCCAACAGCAGCAACAGTACAATATGACGCCAGTAATTATGCCGCCCTCTCAGCCTCAACAGCATATTCCTCCACAACAGGTATGCCTTCTATTAATCAATAATTTAATTGAGAAATGAGTGACTCATTTATTAATCGATGTCTCGTCCGAACAGATGACACCTTTACGACAGCTCAGTAGTAGTGGAAAGCCTACATATCAAGCACTACCCCAGTCGGGGTCAAACCAGAGACGCCAACCCCCGCCGTATTATAAGTAGACATTCGCCAAGTGTTGAGTCAAAGCGTCATTTCGTGCCTTTCTATGCATAACAACACTTCGGATAAACTTTTTTACAGTTAAACAGTTGTCGAGACTTTGTGTATGCATTCAATCGATTCTTAGGACTGATTGCTGGCACTGCCGTCGCATTCGAACCCGAATTGATGGCCAATTCAATTAAACAATTTATTTGTAGTGTTTTGTTGCGTTTGTGTGCCTTTCGTTAGTTGAATCGACATTACAGTACGTGTGCGACACATACCTAATCGTAATTACATTAAAATTGTATCAATTATTAACTTAAAACCAATTAACGATTATTTCATTTAATTTAATACTTTTTCGCAAAAAAGCATTTTTTATTTGATATAAACTTTATTTTGACTATTATTTTAATTATTTTAATTACAATTAATATCATGTATTAAATAAAAAATTTTGTAATATATTCTAATTTGAAATTCATTTATAAAATAACTTCAAAACAAAAATAATTTCTAAATATTTATTGAAATTTCAATTCTTTCAGAAATGAAAATGTTTTTTCGCTTAAGTTTTTGAATTCATTCAAAACATTAGTTAAGTTTATGAAAGTATTCGGTTCTGAATATGTTTCCAATTATTGTTGTGTAGCGGCTCTGTAGCGGTCAACGGCTCTCAGGCTCAGTGACTGCCTTTGGCTGCGCGGGTAAGCGAAGCCTAGTGCGTCGTTTAAATAATGGCCGATTGGATCAACTCTCAATTACTTATTATTTTTTGTCCGCCGATACGGACGGTCAGGGAATCACTTAACTAAACGCAATCTACTTATCAGTTCTGACACCACTTGGTTTTCACCGACAAAACAAAGGACTTAAATACTATAATTCAATTCAATTCGATTCGATTCAATTCAGTCCAATTCAAACAATAACCGACTTTTCGGTAAAACAATACTTAAAACGAAATTCAAATTAAAACACTTTTAGTTGAAATCAATTAATAAGTTTATTCAAACAAATCTTAATTTCTTTTTATAAGTTTCACAAAACAATTAAATCTCAATTCTATTTAAAAGTCAACTAAAATACTGAATAAAATAAGTTATATTTAATTAAAACATTTATTTAAAATTCTAACAAATTCAGTCCTAAATTTTGAATTGTCTCTCAACGGCCCAACGCCTCTGAGAGCGGTGTCGGAATCGACCGCTTGAGTGATGAGCGGAAGTAAACTGCCTTTCGATCTCTCCCTGAAGTCGTCTTTTATAGCTTCTCACCTCTTGTTCGTTGAGGAAGGATAGGACGGATTTCGAATCGGATTTCGAATCACGAGTTGAGGGATGAGCGCAAAAACCGTTGAAAAACGCATTCAATGAGATATCGATATCTTTGGGATTAACGGATTAGGAGATAAGAGAACATTGAAATGATGAGTGAGATTGCGGTCAATGTTCTGATGAATCAGTAATAGTTTGAATTCAAATGCTGGCTCTGATTGGTATCGATTGGTTGAGTAGAGGTGTGTCCACTCAGCCCTTCTTCAGTTCAAATCATCAAACTTTTGATTCCATATCAATACAAATATATATTTCTAATATGATTAATGTGAGGCATAATGTTGTAAAGTTGTAGTTAGAGATGCGGAAGCATTTATGCAG
>JAQIYC010000091.1:0-21107 GCA_034699545.1 Porobelba spinosa
ATTCCTTCGTCTAATTCGCAGTAATCCCTAATTCGCCGATTCATATGATATGTATATAATGGCTAATAGTTTGAGAAAAAAAATCAAATTTATTTAAGTAAAAAATTTTCCCAAAACATCTATCATATTATGCATCGATTGAAAGCATTGCTAAAAAAGTAATTTAGTTTAATATATGTTATTTGATTGGGTGTATAAACCGATAAAACGAATCATTTATTAGATTAACAAAATAGGAATCGAAGAAAAAGAGAATATATTTTATAAATAGAGACAAAATGTTTTCATTAAATATAATAAATAGTCCGAACGTAAGGAAAAAAGAGGAATAAATGCGAACAAAACAAAAAGAAAAAAAGATTTATATATAAAAAACTAGTTTAAGTGAAAATGTTTATTTCCAAACATAACTTATTTGAATTTCGATGTTATTTATGATTATTCCGAAAATTAAAATATGAAAAGTATTTTCAAATAAATAAAAGTTTGGATTTTATGTTTAATTTGCAATCAATTCTTAGCAATATAAAAGTTCTCTATAAAAGTTTAGTTTCAATTATATAATTTATATATATTTCTAATATTTGGTTTACTTCCTACAAAAATAAAAATAAAATAATAAATACATTTCTATATATATTTCACTAAATATTAGCACTTCATTGTAAGTCGATTTAGGAGTCAATAGAAATAAATTTCTTAAACATTAAACACCAAATAGTTATGAATCGAGAAATAAGAAAATAATATAATCTGTATTCTAGGCATCGCTTCCGGCAAGACTTTGATCGATTCGCGCACATATCATATCCCAACTCCAATCCAATAATTATTATATAACTATAGTTTTGGTGCAGTTTATACCGAAAATTATAAACTCAAATAAGACAAGAGTTTAAATTTAACTTTATATAACTTTTTTTCGATATTTTGGTTCGAATTCTAAGCATCAGTTCATTCGGTTTTTTTTTTCGTTATTGATCTACAAATCGTATCGAATATTATAACTGTAAAACTCAGCCGAACTGTAAGACCAGAGCATATCCTATCCATAGCCTATATATAGCGATACTGTATAATGAGTGTTGAGGTCAACAGAAGGAATTAATTACTGATTTCAAGACTCAATCGATAATTAATGACCGAATCTAACGGAAAATTAATACTTTTTGAAGGCCAACGGATTGAGGTTTTGTGGCACACATTGGCTCTTTAGATGTTTTTGATATATAAGTTATATATTTATATATACATCGAATTACAAATAATGATCACATCTACAGCACATATACGTCGATTACTGATAGCTTTAATAAGAATAGGCTGTACTCTATAATATAGCAATGTTTTTGTTGCTTTTTGTAACTCAATTAAGTGTTTTTATCTGAGGATAACATAATTACAGACTTTTTTCCTCCCAGTGCTCAGCACTGGAATTGTTTGTGTTTAGGCATTAGAATAGAGAAATAAATTAAAATTAAATTTAGCCATAAGTGCAATGAATGCAATGCGTGAATCGAAATGTTTAGTAAAATGCTCGTACATTCATGTCTACAGTTCATTCGAGGCAATAATTCTTGCCTGGCTCAAAATTATTCGTTGGATTTTTTTAAGTGTTGAATTAATTAGAGTCTTAGAGTTCCCAATATTTAGAGTTCAGTTGAAAGTGTGGTTAGAGTTGAAATAAATTGAAATAAAAATATATTTATAACTCAAAAAAGTATATAATTTTTTTTTTGCTTTAAACCTAACGAACGAATTAATTTTGAGCTCAGCTTTGGCACAGTTTTGCAGTTTTTCTATTACTATAATATTTACTCTTTTTTTGTCTCTCATTCTCTATGAAAGACTATATTTTTTGCGATTCAATTGCGAATTATTTTTAGAAAATGTAACGCAAACTATAAAATAAAGACCGAATTTAGTGCAATTCAATGGCTATTATATTCGCTTTATATTTACTTTTTTATATTTTTGTTGTTTTTTGTTATTATTTTTTGCCTTCTTTTGACACAAATCGGAAAACTATTCATTGGAATACATGTATTACCGGTAAACGCGAAAAATTATTTTTATACCAAAACTAACATTTAATGACAACAAAAAACGAAATCTGTTTTCCGATTTGAAAGAGAAAATTATAATAAAATTTATTCTAAAATTCAGTTGAAATCCATTCAAATTCAATGAATATAATTGACGTAAAAATTAAACTCAAATATAAAATATACATAAAAGCAATGAATTCTAATAGTAATCCAGATTTTTATCTTTTATTTAAACATTAAAGAAAACTCTTTTATTATTAATAACGAGGAATACATTAAATTTAATATTAATAACATATAAAGTAATAAACATTAAAATACATTGAATTTAAAGCATTCGTAATATTACATAAATTTTCAAGAATTAAGAATTAAGTTTAAAAAAGGAGAAAAATAAGAAAAAGTACAATTTTAGCGAAAACTGTTTCCTTAAAAATACTCTTTAAATGACATAATTCGCGTAAAACTATATATAATAATAAATAATTCCGTTTAAAGTCTCACTAATACCACACAAAAAACTAATTAAATATAATAACAAAATCTTAATATTTATTTATAATCTGGTTTTTAGCAGAATTAGCAAAAATATATATAATTATTCTTAAAATAGTATTTAATTTGTTGTAATTTATAGCTTTTCGGGTTATATACAGAGAATAAACAGTATTTGAGTCAAACTAATATACATTACATTTGAGATTAAATTTGAAAACGAATTGTGTGTCGAGTCTAAGCGCGTCTATTCTTCCGCTGTTTGTCGTCTTCGACTTTAACCAACAGTTCTTGTGGTTTATGCCCGGAATCTATTTTTTTAGCGATTTCTCGAAACTGATCGCAAAGTTTCGATCGAAAGCAAAAAATAATAAAAATAAAAGTAAGAATACAATCGAATATATTTTTATAGTTAATATTCAGCACAAGAATAACGGCTTTCTATTAGATATAAATTGATTACAGAAAAGGAGATACGAGTCATGATTTCAATAGAAAAATATAATAAATTTGATATTATATGAAGAAATAAATACAATTTCTGATCAAAATTCTGTTCAATACTTCTTATATGACGTGAATGAAGTCTAAGGGATGTGATGACTGAATATAAAAATAGATATTTCTATTCGAGTTATAAATATATATTCTTTGAGTTATTTCAATGAATAAGAGCAGAAAAAACCGATAAAAACAAGAATTTTATTATTATTTTCGTTTATTCATTAAAATTTGTGTAGAATTCGTGTCTGAACTGTGAAATTTAATTTAAATAAGAATTAAAAATTAAATCCGTATTTGTGTCATAAAACTTAAGTTAAAAACTTAATTGTTTTAAAAAAAATTATGTTTTGAAAAGTATCGAAAATTTCGGCTAAACTTGAAGATAAAAATAGGAAAATATTTTTAGTTTTTGTTTATTTTTATTGTTTAGGAAAATAAGGCAAAACGTGGAAAAAAATTAATTGAAATTATGTATGTATTTAAAATTCAATGAATAACTAAATAAATAAATTTCAATATTTTTTATGACACAAAAAGTTTTCTAAAAACACCAAAAATGTATATTTAATTTGAATTATGGGTCAAAACGTATTGTCAATCAAAACTATAGTTAATTTAGTCGTTAATATTCACTCAAAATATAAATAAATACATAAATTAAAACTAAAATAAAATTTCAAATAAACTAAAATTAAAACTTTTTGCACAAATCAGAGCCGAAATGAAAAAATAAAACTTTCGTTCGACTGTCAGTCAAATGATAAGATTTTCGGATATTTCGGTAAAAATAATAATTAAATTGAAATTTTAATTAAAGAAAATACTAGACATTAAAAGCGGATAAAAAGCTAAAAAATATATTTAATATTTTGCGGTTTAACTCAGATTTATAATTAAATCTAAAGTTTTTGACTCAAAACCTATATTTGGAACGAAATTATAGATAATTTTGATCAGAAGTCATCTGAAAATCGATTTAAACGATTAAAAGGTCAGTTCAATCACAATATCTTACGGCACGACTCGACTCGTTAAGCCATTACTACACATGTGCTCTACTTTAGGCCTAAATTAGTTTAAAACTCAAGTCTTAAACATAACGAACAAAACGCGAAGAAAATTAAAGCAGAAATCGAGGGACGAGTAGACCGTTTAATGACTGCCTTTAGACAACGCAAACAAAAATAAATTTAAGTCTATTTTGTATATCATCTCAATTAAGACATTCAAAACAATAATATTTAACTTAACAGAGAATACATTAAAATTCTATTTCACCCAAACATTCATTTGATTTATATCTGAGAAGAAAAACAACAAATTTTCTAAAACTAATTACAACCAAAAGTATTTGCAAACAAGTGGTTAACAACAAAAAACTTATTCTTTTAGATCTAATTTCACATTCGTTTGGAATGAAAAAGAGATTTAGAATTAGAGACAAAATTAATTCGGATTTAATTACATAATAGAGATATATTCGGATAATTAAAATGCAATTAAATGTTTGTTTCGTAAAAGTCATGAACTTTTGGCAAATATCTGATTCAATAACTGATTTTTCAAAACTTTTTAAACTAAGGATTTCCTAAAAAAACAAAACAAAACAAAATCTTATTTTCAATACATAATCGCATATAACAAGCGATTTACTAAACAATAGGTTTGTATTTGATTTTGCAATCGATTTATAACTAAATCTAAATAATGTGTGAAATTTGAATAAGTGATAAAAAAACTGCGATTTCTACTCATTATTATTGACATAAATCTAAATTATAGTACAATTGAATTAAATTCAATGTTTTTCCATTCGTCCGAAACCTTATAATTATATTTTGTATTTGAATTGATTAGAAAAAAAATTTAATCATAAAAAGGGTTTTGCTTTTCATACATAAGTGAAGTGAAAAAAAATATGAAAAAAATTAATAATAAATGGTTTAAGATATGCCTTGAATTCAAAGCTTAAAATATACTAAATATAAATAATTGTTGTTTTGAATAAAATAATAATTATTATAATTTAAAAAAGAAAAGAAAGTATTTTTAATAAGTCATTGAAAGTCTGATTCAATAACAAAAAAAATAAAAATATTTTTAAAACGCTTTGAGACACATAAACAATGCCAACAGAAATAAATACTTAATTTAAAAAAATAATTTTGTTTTTGAATAACATTTGAAAAGTCAAGTCGAGTCGAGCACCGATAGGAAAGGCCTATAATTACAGACAATTAACAACAAAACTAAAGAATAGTTTTTACGAAACAACACAAAACAACTGATCGAACAAAACATTTAATTAAATCGAAATAAAAATAAAATAATAGAAAAAAATAAATATATTTTAATTTGAACTGAATTAGTGCTAAAGATAGGAATCGATTGAATGTAAAAAATGTGAAAATCAATACATTTTTGGATACCATTTGCAACTCATGTTTGAGCGCAATGTTCGCCATTTCCCGTTTGACGACCAGATCCTCCAAATACTGGTACCGAAGCTTCTTCCGGGCCCTACACTCCCGAGCGCTCTGTCGGCTCCTCTCGAGCTTCGCCCGAATGTCGACTTTCCCACCGATTCGGCGGTTCTTTCGGCCTCTTCTCAAACGGCAGTTCAGATTCGTTTGACTCGTATTCACATTCAGAGTATTATTATTCAAATGAATCGCATTATCACTCATATTGTCGTCAATTAATTCAGTTTTTATCTCATTTTCATTCAATACTTCATTCGATTTGTTGTTGTCGTCGATGTTGTCATTGATTTCCTCTTTCACTCGAATTGAATCCATTTAACCATTCATTCAATTCTCGATTAAATTGATTTGAGTTTTCAACTTAAGTCACAAAATAAATGATTCAGAAGTTAATTAATTTCCGATTCAATTGATTTTAATTACAATTAATTAATATTTAAGACAATTATCTTATTATTGGATTAACACAAAAATGTAAAACCATTTAAACGCAATGTTTACGATGTTTACGATTACGTAATTGTTTTGATCAGTAATATGTTAACTCTTTTTATTGCATTAATAATTTTAGTCTTTTTTTAAACAATCAATTAGTATTAGTCTTATGCACTTTAGTTGTTATAAAAGGTACATAAGTTTTAGTTCATATAATATGTTTTTAATATAGGTTTTCTATTTGATTTCATTTAGTGCGTCACTAAATTGTCCATAAGTTACGTCAAATAAATAAAATATATATTTAATAGATTTCAATACAAAGGGTTCGACAAATAAAATAAACGTTTGTTTCGAATAAGAATTCATTGTTTGAGGCAATGATTGGTCGAATTGGCGGCAAATCATATGCTTTTCGTTCAAAACAAATATTTCGACCGTTTTTTCCATCGATTTGTGTTTGGATTTAGTTTTTGTTTACATTTTATTTGTTTTTAATTAATTGCCGATCCGTTCGAATGGAGAGACGAACGAACTTCGGGTTCGGTGGCCGACCGTCGGGTATACGTCCGCCGAGTTCTTTCAAATCGAATGCAACCAAACCGTCGACTTCGAGCGTCTCATCGATTCCTTCATCGAGTTCTTCGCGAAAGAACCAAAACAACGGATTGTTATTCAACTTCCCGGGCAGTGGCGGCTCCCGAGCGTCACGGCTGAGCAGTGCAGCGCCGAGTGGTGGCGCCCGACAGTCCATATTCGGTAACTTTCGGCCAAATATGCTGTCGAGCGCTCGCAAGAGTGTGACCGCAAAGATTGGACCCCTTTTCGGGTTAACGCCTCAACACAATAGGTCTGTCTTTACCCCTATTTTCGGCCACTTTTGACCGCTTTTTCCGAATTATTTTTACTTACATTTCGTTTAATTATTTATATTTTGAATTTATTTATATTTTTGATTTTTTTATTTATTGATTGAATTTTATGCAAATTTTGAGTCATTTTTCTGAAATTTAGTCTTAAATTGAATTTAAATATATTTTTATTTATTAATTGATTTTATTTTTAATCCAATTTTTTGCATAATTTTAACATTTGATTGAACTTTGAAATCACTGATGAATTAGGGCTTCATATCAACCGAATACCTGTTCATCGGCGCAGTCAACGTCCCGGCGCTCGTCGATGGGCGGCAGTCGTCACGTGAAGGACAACCGACCCCTTTCGGACAGCTCTTACCACAGACTTTGTGCCAATAAGTTGATTGAAGTATTGATTTCTAATTATTTCTAATTTTATTTTCCGATTCATCGGTCAATCAGTTTCTAATTATAGGATTTCGTAATTATTTTTATTCGTTTAATCGTTTTTACTACTGATTTAGAGATTAATTATTCGTTTCATTCATTAATTATTTTTTTCCTGAATTTATTTACATTTTAAGAAATTATTTTTTGAGTTTAAGATTAATTTTTACTACAAATAGTATTCTTAAGCATTAATTCCATTCGAAAGACTGGTTTCTTATCGCGATTTTTATGTTAATTTTCGTCTCAAAGACTCAATTAATTTCTTTAAAAATTGTTGTTTTAATTCCAATGCTTTGCAATCGATATGTAATTTAATTTAATTTCTCTAATAATATAGTTTTTAACAAAAAACGGTTATTCGCACCCAATTAGCAAGAATTTCAGTACTCGCCCAACCGTTGGAGAGGTTTCGAAGATTTTTGAAGTAATTATTAATTTTTAAATTTAATTATTTATTCATTTAAACCATTTTTATGACTTTTATGGCCTTTTTTTAATGAATTGCATTAATTACTATCTTTTGAATTCAGTTTTTATTCTACTTCTTCGGCTCGAAAGCCAAGACAACGCCAATGGATACAGAAATTCCGAAAATAATGGCTTCACTTGAATATCCATTTCCTGTGAAAAAGTCAGATCTGGTTTCGTTCACTAATGGGAGAGCACTGGGAAGTGTCTTAGGAATGCTTGAGTGGATCGTCGACTCTCTCACTGTAAGTCCAAACCAAACGCTCCTCTAATCTAATGCCAAGTATTCGCACAACTCATACACTACTAGTTATGCCAAATAATAGATACAGTTTCAGCAATTCTAGCATTACTTTTGAGGCTATTTGGCATAAAATGCTCTTAAATTCAATGAAAATATTTTGAATTTTTTGAATTTGATTTTTATCTGTAAAGTATGGCTCAGATATGGATCCGATTCGCACTTTCTATCCCAACTTTGAGGGAGAAATCGATGTCAAACACGAGTTAATAAACCTCTGCTTGAGTTCTAATGAGGAAGGGGTCGAAAGCGAGCAATTGGACACTCAGTTGAATGAACTGATTGTGAGAACATATGGCACTGAAGACGACTTCGAACAGATGATCGAAGAACAGGAAATGTTGGAACAAGAGGTCCAGCGGCTCGACGACGAGATGCAACAGATTAGGGATTTGCCGCAAACTATACAGACCTATGAGTCCGACATTAAGAACTACGACAACTATACCCAAGAAATGAAGGCTCATATGAAGGCCAACGAACAGATACTCGAAGGTCTCGATAAGGAAAAGACGGAAAAGTTGGCGACAATTAAGAAAACGGAGGAACAGAAGAAGCAGTTGAAGCTTCAGGTCGAGGAACAGGCGTTCGGTATCGAAGAGGCAGTGCTGGCGCGCGAACGCAAACAGCAGTTGGAAGACGAGATCAAACAGGAGTTCGAGATCATAGACGACATTAAGAAGAGTATTCGAATGTCTCGACTCGAGTGCAGCAAATATGAGGACACGATTCGCAAAATGGAATCGGATTTGGATTCGTTCGTCACTGCGATGACTGACTTAGTCAACGCTCCCGTTATGAGTAATTACAGCTCGAATTTGCGCCAATTGGTCGCCGGCGAGCACTGGATCGAAATCCTGTCGTCGCTCCGGAGTATCAAAACGGGCGAAACAAACGGCACTAATATTAATGAATTGGAAAAGTTATTCTCACATAGAGTTCATTCACTGAAAATAGCAATCGTTCAACAGTTGAGTTCATTGAAGGGTTCGGTGAGTCTAACGGAACTCCAAAAACTCAATGAATTGAATTTATTGGTCGAAGAAAAGGAGAAACAATTGACTCAAAGTGTCAAACAAGTCGAACAACTCGTCGCTGAAATGGAAACTCAACGCAAAGTTAGTCTATATTTCTATATTCCGAACAAATTATTACATTTTAACAAATATTACATTTTTCGCTATTTATTTGTTTCGATTGAAAGAAATGTTTTTTGTTTTGTTCGTCTCGTCTCCTCTTCTTTCCAGTCGAGTATTTAATGTCTTTTTCTCTCTCTGAGTTCAAAACATAATTATTTGTTGTAATAATAAATGAGTTATCGGTTCTCTCACTCCTCTTCTGCTCTTATAATAACAATTTATTCGATTTAAACGTTTATTACATTTATTATAAAATTTTTGTTTTGTTTGAAATGTATTTTTAGGAACAGGTCTCACAAATAGCTTCTCTTCAAAGCGAATGCGACAGAACTCGACAATTGCTGAACGAATTCGACGGAAACACCAAACGCTCGCATAAGGAAGTGAAGCAAAATTTGTTGGATTTAAGAAAACAGTAATTTATTGCCATTTCGATACTTATGATAGACTTTATGCAACTATTTTTGTTTATTTATTCTAACGACCCCTTCATTAATGTAATTGAATTTTTATTTATTTTAATTTCTTTTTCTCTTCACTCAACCAATAGAGTCGAAGAAAAGGAATCTGTTTTTGAAAGCGAGAAAAAATCGATGACTAAAGAGTTCGAAACTATTGTTTGCAATCATAAGAAGGGATTACAAGAGTTTAGTTCGAATTTGGACTCATTTATAGCCGAAGAGCAGTCGATTACAACGGAATTGAAAGCAGTTTTAGCCAAAACGGGTTCGAATGTCGCAAAGGAACGGAAGGGCAGAGAAAAGCGCGACAAAAGGGACGCTAAGAATAAGGAGAACAAGTAGTTTAGGCCTATTATAACGACTCGCAAACAGTGGCTAATAGTGACAGACATTCCCATCAGTTCTTAATTATTTATAAATATATTCAAAGAAATACAGATTTTATTCTTAATATCATTTTAAAGCATTTTCTCATATATTATCCACACATTTGTATGCGAAACGAATTATATAATAATTATCTTTTTCTTTCCAATTCATTGTTATTCACTGTATATATTGTAAACTCGAAATTCAAATAAAATATTTTCGAAAAACTCTATTCAAAAGAATGTTCATTGTCTGCAATTGTCTGCACAACCGATTCAATAGAAACCTTGAATTACAGCAAAAAAAACTTCAATTCTATTCTCAAAACAATTATTGAGAAACCGATGCAAACGTCGATCAAATCGAAACAGATTTAAGAGAAGCAGACAATCAATGCTTCGATTGCTGTCTAATGTTTAACTCGTTTTGTCTGCAATTAATGTTTTGCCAATTTTATTGTGTTTTTAAAAATTTCTAATTTCAAAGTAAAAGCAAAAAAAGTTGTTTTGCAGTAAATGCCAAAACTTTTGTCATACGAGTAATGAGTTTTTTACTGATGTTAACATCAAAAGCAAATTGAAATCTATTCTAAAATAACATTTTTTCGTTGACTTTAATTGAGACAAATGGTTGAGTAAATGTTAAACTAAATAAATAATTAAATTTTTTTTATTCGTATTCTTGAAATCAGATTCAATTTGAATCAAATAAAGGGGAAAATTACATAAATATAGTTTTAAAACTCAATTCAAAGCTATTTGTAATAAAACTTCTGTTTCGTAAACATTAAAAATTGCTATAATTTTATGTTTTATTTATTTATTTGAATTTATTGATAAAATAATGAAAACAAATATAAATATTCTTTACTTTTCGGTCTTCTCTTTCGACAACTCCTGCTCCAGAATTGCTGACTTGAGACCAATCTTCTTGAGATCATCGATGAGTTCTCCGTTTTGGTGTTTCTCCAGAAGTATATCACATCCGCCGACAAACTCTCCGTTTATGAAGATCTGCGGAATTGTCGGCCAAGAGGTGTACTCTTTGATGCCTTTCCGCAGCTCTTCCGATGATAGCACGTCGTGTGCGTCGTAGGGAATGCCGTGCATTCGAAGCACCTTTCCGTTCAGATATAATACAATTAATTAAACTTTAATTACAAATAAAATTGAAAAATAATTTATATTCAATCGATTGGTCGATAAAAACAATAGAAAATGAAAATTGAGTTCACATTCCAGACATTAAGAGTGACATGAATTTCAAATCAGTTTCGAATAAATTATTAAAATTAAAATTGGCGTCAATTGAGAGCACCTGAACGACGGCATTACTGAATCCACATCTGGGCTGTTCCGGATCTCCTTTCATGAAGACAACCACTTTGTTCTTCGACACCAATTCATCGATTTTAGACTTTATTTCCTCCGTTTGTGTCGACAATTGTCTCAAACAAATACCACTCTTCGAGACAATCGATGGCTTCCATACACTCCTGTAGGCAATCGACAGACCAGTCATTAATGCCATTCCCTTTCATACAAATAAACAATTAATTCAATTAAAAACTAATTAAAAACACATTTTATTACAACTTTTTTCTATCAAAATAAGACCTAAACTTGTATTCAATTAATTAATTAATTAAAACCAAAAACAATGTGCGAAACAAGCGATCAATCAATAAAAATATGTTATCTTTTTGTTTAAATAGGTTTGTAATTAAAAATAAATTGTAATTCATTTGTTTAATGAGTTTTCGACTAAAACATGACTTTTTGTGAACAGAATTTTGTTTTTTCTCAATCAGTACTTACTTTTGATTTTGTGTTTTTTGGTTTATGTCTCTCTTATGTGATTACTCAGTGAAAGCGATAAATCAAATCAATGCAAATGTAGTGATAATACGACTAAATCGAATCGAAAATTAGGTAAATATACGAAATAATAATACGATTTCAAATGCATAGCAAAGCGCGTAAATCAGCTGACATTCAGCTGAAGGACTTTGCGATTCAAAAACAACATTTCAGTCAATGCATGCGAAGAGTGTTCGCAAATATAGACACAATATTCGCGACTTTGCAGTCATCGCTGAAACCAATTAATGCAAACATTTTTGTTTACGCATAAACTTGTCATTTAGTGTTTGCATTAATAACTCTAATTTTCATTTCATATTTAAATCCTGTAATTGCGCTCAACTTCTTTGGTTCGGTAATTGTCTTAACAATCGCCGCAAATGTATAAATAGGTTCTCAATGGGAGTGAAAGCGTTTGTAGTGAAGGACGTATTTATTGAATGCATTCTTTTGGTGATATCACGTACGCTTACATTGTCTGTGAATTTGTGCAACCTAACTTTTTAATTAAGAGTTTCACCGGTAATTATTCCAAGTTTGTGCTAGTTTAACTCCCGGCTATATTCGAAATTCTTTTCGAAATTAGTGTGATTTCAAATACCCTAATTAGAAAACAGAGAAACTTTTTATTAAATGTGCAAGAACCATCAATATTAATACAAAAGTGTTTAAAATTACACAAATTAAGATAAATTAGCATCTTAGATAATTGCAGGGCAGACCAAGGGGGGTTGGGCCTCTAACCCCTTCTCCTAAAAATTTTAGCTCTAACCCCCTTCTCATTTTGTCCGAATATAGGATTCCTTTGAAAATTTTGCTCCATTTTGTAAAAGTGGTGTAAATTTAATTAATTTAGGGCTAAATTCGGTTTTAATTGCAGATTTCTGCATCAAAATGTGTAAATTTTAAGCGAAAAAATTGAGTTGGCTCCTCTCGACCACCTATGGTTTTGGCAAAAATTGTTATTTACCCCCCCCCCCATCTTGACTGACCTTGGCCAACCATAAATAATTGTCACAATTTAAAAGTTAAAGAAAAGCAATCCTGCATTATATCCAGATAAACTTTTTAATTTTAAAAATAACTCAATTTATGGAAATGTATTTTAAAAATAGAAATTATAATTTAAATTCGAAACACATTATTGAAAAGATAAAAATACACTATAGAAAGCAAAACCATTCCGGGAATATAAAGCAAGGTAATGGGAATCTTCGCACCTGACCAGTAATGAGGATCCAATTTAAATAATAAGATTTATAACCCCTGGAAAAAATGTCAAAACAAAAAATTATTGCAATTAAGAAATTAAATGAGAGAGAGAGAGAGAGAGAGAGAGAGAGAGAGAGAGAGAGAGAGAGAGAGAGAGAGAGAGAGGACAGAAAAAATATCTCGTAGTCTATGATTAAAATTTTTAAAATTATGCGTTTCTTATAAGTTTGGGTTTAGTGTAAAGTTGTCTAAAACGCAATTTCCATAACTATTATACCGAATAATAATTTGTAGAAAACTTTGTTTCTCTACTCTATTATTTGCAAAAACATAATTCATTCGCTTTTTGTTCAAATGAATAGCTTTTTTCAGTTTTAATAATAGGCTTTAATAACATTCAATCAAAAGTTCATAACTTTTTCTCACTCTCTATTCAAGCAGTAATTTCTTTGCTTTCAATTTCTTTTGACTAAATTGTTTTCATTATTTATAAGAGGATTAGAATCGGAACAAAACAACAAAATTAAAGAAAAACAGATTAATCTTATTTGAAAACAATTGACATTACATTTGATTTATATGTATTCAATAGTTTGTATTGAATGGAAAAGTTAGAAAAAAGTATTTGTTGATAGATATCAATGACAGCATTAAATTAATTTCGTATAAAAAGTTAATTAAAATCTCATAATTTTCTATTACTTGTTATTCAGGAAAAAATAGTTTTGCAAATAATAACACACTTTTACTGCAATTATTTTCGAGAAAAAACAAACTTTTCTCAACTTTGAAGCTCTACTAGAGTTGCAATGAATATTCAAACCCCAATATTTCAATTGATGTCAACTTTTTTCATAAGAACCATCAGATCAGACAAAAATTATTCCGGGTAATGTACAAAAAATTGTCAATTTATTCTTTAACTAATCTAGATAAAAATATAATTTAAAGTATACATAGCTTGTTGGTGACTAATGCCGTAATCAAAATAAAAAAGTCGTTAAACAAGCAAAAAAGCAAAAGTTTAATTTCCATACAAATTAAAATAGTTTGACAATTGAGAGATTCATTAATCACTTTTAGCATTAAATTCGGAAAACTTTAAACTATTTATGTCACGGCTGACGACAATATTAATTCTGTATAATTAGACAAATGTTAATTTTGAAGTTATGGTGAAAATAGATTTATTGACAATTTTAGTGAAAAAACAATTCCGAGAAATCGCGTCTCATCCGATATATATCCTTGAAAGTTTAACTCTGCCCAGGGTTCAAGTGCACATCTAATTCGAGCCCAACCCTCGTCTACTTTATGCGAATTTTATTAACAGAACTCACATTTTCTGAATGCATTCATATAGAAAAAGAACATTTTGTTTTGTAAAAAAGAGTTTTATTTAAACAATCGTAAAACCATAGAATGACAAACTCATGAGTCATAGATAATGGATGGAAAGGTAGAGCCGATCCTCGACCAAACTCAAGGTATGCGAGAAGTCCTTGAGTTGAGCCAAACGGTAGGCGTTTTGTTGAGCCCAGACTCACCTGTTTGTGATTCTCTCATTTGAGTCGTTTTATTGCCAAAGATGTACAAAAAACAAATTTGTTTTCACATTAAGAAAAAAGTATAACAAAAACAGTTTAACTAATAATTTAAAATAAAAACAAAACATAAAAAATAATTAGTTTATAAACTGAGAAAATGAGGTTCAAATGGCAACTAAATAATTGCAATCAGTTTTCCATTAAATGCTAAAACAAAAAGTCATTAATCTTTGATTTGAAGAATCGCTTTGACTAATCGAATGCCAGTCGAAGGGATCGTTAGTTTGATTTTGTCGTTTCGATCCATTAATCCCAAATCGATTTTATCGAATAAATCGCGAAATAAATAAGTTTTAGTTAATCCCAACTCCGATAGCTTGACCTCAATATTAATCGGACCATCAGTTCGTCGGTTTATAACTGCAATGGCATAAGAGGTCCAGCTTTTAGTTCTTTGCTTCTGCTGGGGCTCTATTGGCCGCAACCATATGTCTAGAGTCACGTTATGAAACACTCTCTGCCCGGGAAGACCTAACGGGTCCTGATTCACAGAAATCACTTCTTTGTTGAGCAAAATATCTTTGAACTCATGTCCAACGTCTCTCAAATCATTGGACATGAAGAGTGGGGCCGGAAGTATAGACCAAATGGCCATTTGGACTCTCGATTGATCGACAGTCAGACCGGGATTACCGATTAGGAGCTAAACATAAAAATATATGGAATTTATATATCAATTAAATAGCTATTAAAGCCAATCATTAATTAATTGCATCGTTTAATCGTTTAAATATTAACTGAAATTACTTCTCAAAGTAAACCAAAAATAACTTTAAACTCGATTTACATTTAATTTCTACTTTTCCTTCAGTTTCTATCTCTTATTTTGTATTTTATTTCTCTTAATAATTGAGGAAAAGATTCTAAAGAACTGTTTAATCGCTAATAAAATATTATCTAAAACTCAATTTATTTCACAATTAAAACATTAAATTAATATTTCATAACATAATAATAATTTGGAAATAATTAACTCATATATCAACGCAATGGAGATTTACAGTTAAGTAAAATAATTGATTTGAAATTTTCACTCAAAATTCAATAGTTATCTAAATCTATTCGAGTTTTATATTTCTAATAAAATCTAAAAAATTATTTTAAAAATAATCTCCAAATCTAAGAATGAGATAATATGTATAAAAGCCGTACCATATCCGGGTCATTCCAACGACCCGGGCCTACATTCCTATTGAATATGTCCTGATTGTCGCCACAGAAGTCAATGGTGGCTAAGATGTCTTTCCAATTGGCGTGAATGTCGTGATATGTTCGCCAAATATTGCAATTCTCTGCAATCAGATTCCAATTCGGAATCACATTCGATGTGTGCATCTGATAGTACGGCCAACTGCACGAGTAGACCATTGGACGGCCGGTGTCTTTCAGATGTTGGCCGAAGTCCTCAAAGCCTTTGTCGAGCGCGTGAACGGGTGTAAAGCAAGCGTCCAATTTGACCATGTCGACCTCCCAGTCCGCAAATGTCTGCGCGTCTTGTTTTGAAAAGCCAATCAGTCCCGGGTAGCCCATGCAGGTGCGCATACCGTAGTTTTGATAGATTCCTAATTTTAGACCTCTTGAGTGCATCTGAAATGTAAAACAATTGTTAATTAATTATTTAATTAAATTAATCAATAAATGGAAACAATATTACATAATCTGAGAGATGTTTAATGCCTTTGGGAAACCTCTTCGGATCGGCTATTAGTTTGTTGTCTTCCGACCGATGCTTATTCATCCAACAGTCGTCGATATTAACCCTATCATAGCCGACGTCTTTGTATCCATCGCTCACTAATCTGTCGGCCATTTCTTCGAATAGCTTTTCACTATTAGTCGGAAAACAATTGAATTTAATATAAAAATCAGATTTAATGAACACTCAATCGATTGCAGACCTAATGCATTCATTCATATTTCCAATGCATTTGGTATTACATCCAAACCGTTCCCAAGACAGCCAACCCATCGGTGGTGTCCGACATAACCCATTGTCCAGACAATAGATTTTTGACAATTTAAGTAAAACTAAATATAATACAAATATTGAATACTTTTGACACATTTTAAATTATAAAAATTTAATTCATTTGACATTTAAAATATTAAAATTTAATGAATATGTGTTTTAAACAACACATAAATTCAAAATAATTTAACGAATATTTAATCATTTATTTGTTTATAGCAAAAGATTTTAATTAACAAATTAATTAAATAATTTAATTATTCAATAAATGACCCAAAACTTGAACCCAAACACAAATACTGATCAGCTGTTTGACTGCTGTTTACATTCGCTTTAAAAACTTTAGTTTTCGGCAAATATTTTAAATTATTAATTGAATAATAAATATAATTTTATTTATGATATTTAATGTATTTATTGATGAAATATAACATTATTCAACACAATTTAATATTAAAAGTCTAAAACCATTTGCGGTAAATATGCAAAAGTTATAATTTGATTAATTGTTTGGAAACCGAATACGTATTTAGAGTTTAAATGACAGCAAATACCGAAAGTCATGAAAATTCGTATAAAAACTGATATTTATTTTTTTGAATTTAATTAATTAATTAATTTAAGTATTGTCTGAGTTTTGGACAAAGCAATAAATAATGTTAATTTTGTTCTGGATTATAACATAATTTATATTTGAATTGCAATAAATTGCTTAAACTGTTGACTCAATTGTTTGGACCAATGAATGAAATTAATTGAATAATTAGTTTAAATAATGCATTTTATCAACGATTAGGCGATTATTAAATAATTAATCGATTAATTGATTTGATATTAAAGTCATAAAACGGTATCCAGTGGTCAAAATGGTGTCGAAGGCCCCGATTGTTCCGATGATTACGAGTGGCGATACTCTTAAGCCGGAAATGAGTGGCGAAACGACTGAAGGAAAGGATGAAAAGGAAGGAAATAGTCTTTAGTAAGTGTTTAGTGTTTTCCGCTTTTAATGTGAATTTAGATTTAAATTATTTGACCACTTCTTCAGCGATAACGTCAAAGTGTTTATCGACAATATGTTGAACGTAACGGATGGGCCGCTCATAGACCCGCCAAACCTCGAGGATTCAAACCTCACGGATTGGTTTGTCTTCTTTTGGCGTAATTTAGTTCCATTCATAATCTGGTTATTAGCGATGGTTTGGATCTCTTATCTTGTGTTTTACAACTCGCGAGTATTGGGTCTAATAGTGTCGCGAATCGTGAATCGCTTTTTCGTCAAAAACGGTTATTTCAAAATCGGTTCGATATCTTTGGCCACAATTTCGGGGAAATTAATGTTTAGAGACTTTGTTTACGTCAATGAAGACTATTCTATACGAATACAGGACGGATGGTATGGATTGGATTGAAATGATTCCAATTATTTGTTTTTAATTTTATTGATTGTATAAACTGTTGGTTCGCACCGATAGGTTCGTCTTCCGCTGGTGGTTACCCTATTATCCCAAAGACATCCGAACCGAAGACTTTTCGAACTCTGAAGTTCGTCTTCTTGTGCTCTTAAATGGGTTTGAATTACATTTTTATAACCGAACCAAACGATACAAAGAACTCGAAAAACTATTCGGTTTGCCGTCAAAACTGAATGACGACGACGGGTGCGATGACGACGAAGAGATCGGCAGTCATTCCCTCATTGACAGCATTAACGAAACCGCAACGGACGGCACGGAAGGCAAATGGCGAGATCTTATACCTGTGACTAAAGTCGAAATAACTTCCGGGCGTTTCGTATTCGGGAATCACTTAATTCCGAGCACTTTATCGATAGTAATAGAGGAAACGTTTTTCGTCTACACGACCCGACCGGCCGTTTCGCCACACGATCTCTTCACTCATATAATGAAATGTAAAGCCGAGAACGTGAAGATCATATTAGCGCCCAGTCCTAAGTTCCTGGGCATTAGCGACGAACCGCCCAGGTTTATGGGCGAAGGCTTTATTGTATTCCAGAGCAACAAAAGCGATGTTTACTACTATCAGGACGAGCCCGGAATCGCTTCCGACAAACCCGAGAAGTTAGAGCTCGCGAACGGCGATATCATCGAGAAGTTCACGTCTCCCGCCTGGGGTCTAGTCATTAAGTGCGGGAAAGGAACGGACTTTAGTTACGGGCCGTGGGCTGACCGCCAGAGAGAGCTTTTGTATAACTTTTTCTATCCTTCGGATTACAAACCGACTGAAGTGACCCGAAGACCAAAAGCCGGCGAACGAAGACTTTTCGAAACTTTCGACATTCGGTTGAGTACTTTATCCGACGCTACGATTGATGTCTTGTTCTCTAAGGCCAAAGAGACGAGTGCTTTACACGTGAATGCAGGGCCGGGTTCGTACTTAGAGGTGACTATTCCGTGGGTTAACTCCGAATCGGGTTATGTTTCGCACATTAACGGCCAGATTATGCATTTGGACGCAACCACTAGTCTTCAGTTCAGGCCATTAGCGGTGAGCGAAACGCTTGAGTTTGACGTCAAGATCGCCTACCCGTGCATTTGGAACGAACATCAGTTGTGGACCTGTAGTCTAACCGGGTGTAAAGCGACCGTTAATTTGATTTATGCGCACAAACTGTTCTTTCAGGAATTGATTGAGGACTGGGCGGGAAAGGCCAGACCAGACATTCTCAAGTTCGTGCCCTACACGTGCAAAATATCGGTTGTCCTCAAAGAGTTCGAATTACTGACTCTCGCCAACGAATACAATTGGATCGACTGCTCGACCGGTTTGAACGGCGAGAACTCAGAGCTCGCGATCTGTGGAGAGATCTTCGATATGACGTTCGACTTACCGTTCGTCGAATTCCTGCCGCCGAGTATCGACATCAAGATCTGGATTCAAGGGGAGAGCTTAGAGGCGGCCTTTTATTTGCCCGAAAGCAACACTCATCGGGACATCATTGAAGCGCTTCATACCTACGCCCGGATCACCTCCAGAGACGGCAATACTATTAGTAAATCGAATCTATTCACGAATGACCGGAAGTGGCGGAATGTCGTCACTCGAGAGAACAATTGGTACGAGTGCTGGACTGCACCGATTGTGGCGCTCAGTATTGCCTACAAGTATTGGCCGATTCCGCCCAAAACCAATACTCCGAAAGAATCCGAAATAACGACTCCAGAACTCGAAGAGATATTACTGTCGCCAATGCGGCCAAACCGGTCGCCGAAACATGTCTACTCAGCGCCGGATGATTTCGATCCACTGTCTCTCGAACCGGACATAATAGCAGTCGAACTAGAAATCGGTCCTTCGGTTATCGGTTTGTTTGGAACTCTGTTTCGAATGCTTTGGAATATAAAAGAGAACTATTTGGGCGAATGTCAAGAGTTTTCGGACTTAAGTGGCAATAGTTTTACGCTTTTCGACAAATTTTCGGAAATGAATAACAAAAACAGTAATAATAACAACAATTCGGATCACATGGAAATGGAATTCAAACCATTCGACGCCAGAATTTATCGGCCGTTCGAAGTGACGGTTTCGGTGACATTGCATGACATTCAGGCGCATCTCATGAGTTGTTGCAATGACTCCGACCCTCCCTGTCCTTCTGTATATACGGAAAGGCTTTGTTTCGAACTCCACAAAACTTATAACGAAACTCAACTGCAATTACTAATCGCTCCGTTAGTTCTCATCTCAACTGATCTCCAGATAAGAGCAGACAATAACTCGCACTTAAAAAACGGATATTTGACCCTATCGTCGCTCCAATTCAGAGGTCACGCAATGTTCTCGGGTGTCAACCGGCCTCTGGACAGCGAGACCTTGGAGTACGCCTGGCTCGTCGACGTACAGCTCGGGGACATTGCCGGTCGACTCACATTACCACAACTCCAACGCATAGTCACACCATTGGAGACATTCCTTCTGCAAGTACTGCAAACCGATTGCTCACTTCAGCCGCCGTTCCCGTACCAGAAATGTCTGCACGATTTGATCCAATCGGGTTGTCCGCAATCCACTGCCACTAAACTGTGTCCCTATCCCGAAGACCTCAAGTACCGAATGGTCAGACTCTCTATCGATGCAATCGATGTATATGTTGTCGAATCAAATGTCGCGATTAGTGTTCAGTTGATTCCAATCAAGTTCTCGATGTGTAATATCCACAGCTGTCACACCTCTATCGGCATAACTGCGCTCATCAATAAAGTACTTGTGCGACAGTTCGTGCGAACCCATACGCCTCACAACACAAACTCAATAAATAGTACAAAATCTCGGACTTCATTGACGCGCGAAATGACGCAATGGTTGGAAGTAAGCAGTCTGTCAATGGGCCCGGCGTTCATCGACGCGGCCTCTCTATTGTCATCAGTCGACTCATACACTCAACCTCAACATACATTCCTTAAAACACACGACAAGAAGACAAAGCGAT
>JAQIYC010000092.1:0-21036 GCA_034699545.1 Porobelba spinosa
ATGACTAAATTGGGGTTAAATCCAGTTAAATTAACTAAATTTAGTCTAAATTCAGTTAAATTTAGCCCCAATTTAGGTGCAAAATAGCAAATAACGTTTAAAACGCGTTTTAAGCTAAATAACGACTTTTTGAATAAACCTAGCCTAGACCCCCAGACAAAAATTTGAAAAAATTTGCCATTTTCCTAACCCTGGATCCCCCTTGACCTGACGGACCTTGCACATCCCTAGTCTGAACTCAATTGAGGTATTTGTACGAAATGCGGTAAAAATAAAATAAATTTAGTTTAAAATAACTTTAATTAAAAATGTGTTTATTTCGCAATGAATTAGATATACAAATGAATTAAGTTTTTAATGTCTTTTCGTTTGTTTCGAAAATAGCGTCAATCGTCTCGTTTCGATCGTTCGGTTCGAGTCCTTTCGCATTCACTTCCGTTTTGGTTTCACTCCGAGTGTAGAAGAATATGTAGGCCCGGGAGTCGGTGCTGTCCGGCTGTTGGCGCGATATTCTATACCCAATCGAAAAGAGCGTTCATTCAACAACTTTTTGCAATTATATTTCAACAATCTATCGATTAAAGCCTCACTTGTCGTCATTGCAATAAAGCCACTCATTGTCGGCAGTCTTCGTGAAACAGGTGTAGTGTCCGCTCGAGACGGACCCAAAGTGACAAACGAAGGCATTGAGACTGTAGAGGAAGGCGTGGCTACCGGTGTGGCCGTCGTTGTTAGCGTTCACCACAAGAGGACTCATGTCGAGCGGTTGAAGAATAGGAAAGCAAACGCTGTCCTCGAGTTTGATGGAACGGTTGGATACGAAGACAAAGCGCTTTAAATACACGATAAGAGTCTCCGGCGCTCTCGTAATGTCGAGAGACTTATGCGCAGGTCTTAACTGCCGAAGTGAGACAATTAAAGTGAGACAAACAGATAAAGAGGCGAACAAACGGCCAAACCTGTTGACAATTGGCGCAAAACCATTGGTTGCCGTCAGTAGTGGTCAAACACTCGTTTGCAATGAAAGCCTTTAAACAACTGAAAAATCAATTCATTAAAGGAATCAAAAGTCAATCCAAACTCACACTTCGAGATCAAGTTTGGGCTCCGACTGCACCGACTCTTGCATCGATGGGTCTTCTATTGTGTCGTCTCGAGATGTAACGGGTGTCGAGTCAAAGCTGACGCACAGGGCGTCGCTCTCGCACAGAGTGACCACTGCATCGCGACTTACTTCGCAACCCGAGCAGCCCTGCAATGCACTGAACAATTCCGACAATTAGTCGCTGTTATTGTTGAGCACTCATTGGCTTTGATTGCATACCTGTCGGCGAAGTCACTCCAATTGCAACGACAGCAACGCATTCCGTTCCTCTCAACGAACACCTGAAACAGACAAACAGTTTATAGATCTAAACATAATTGCATTCAATTCAGTTCACTCACCAGTTTGTAGGTGTGTTCGGGATACTGTCCGGAAGGGCGGAAACAAAAGGCAAATAAGACTCTTTAGATGTCATAATATATATATCATAAAGTATTACCGGCACCCGGGCGTCAACCAGAGCATAAATCTGTGCCGAATCCATTGTTGATGCGACGCGAATCATAAGCATGCGATGCGTTAATACCTGAGCGAGAGTAAAGATCAACGATGAGATACCCGGGCGAGGGTTTACTTAATATTTACAAAATTATGTTTTGTTTGTAAAGTCGAGTCTCGAGCGACGGCTGAAGTGCAGCGAAAGAGAAGTGGAATCGCAAACAGTCTTTTGGCCATTGGCTGGCATTGGGCGAACATATCTGCGGACACCAGCAGTTGACAGGTCGGACACGAGAATGTTTTTGTGCCGATCTGGCCGTCGCAGTAGTGCTTTACGGATGCCTTTCGAATAATATGCGAATTAATCGATGAATTGAAGGCAACACTAACTGCAAAATAGACTCACTTCTAGACACGCGTCGCAAAAGGTTCCGTCAAAGCAGAGCCGCGAGTGCGCCACCAGTTCCCCGATTGGCCTCTCCTCCAGACCTATCCATTTGAATCACATTTGAGACAATGTCTTACAATCTCTATAGGTCTCACATATGACACATTGCCGCCACTCAACCACCAAATGATCGTTTGATTGCGTTAATTGATTCAAATCTTCACCAAAAGATAAAACCAGAGATTAGTAGTCATGTCGTTGTCGTCACTTCCAGACAAAAAGTCAATTAAAACAATAAATTCTTACTAACGATAGACATTGATTTGTCGGTCGGGGCTCTCGTCGAGACTCGTCACGTCATCGCTGTCATCGAAAACACGATTTATGACATTTGACGCACACTTTCGAACAAATTGATTGAAAAATGTTAATTCACTACAAATAACATTTGAATGCCTTCTCTAACCTGAGTAATGATAAGGTCCTGATTGCGAACGTGTGGACCCAAACCTAGTACTTCGCGCACAGCGTTCTTCACCTGAACCACCGAATCGTATTTGTTGTCCGCAGTCACGCGCGCACAAGTGGACGGACCTTCAAGTGGTGTGAATGTAATTGTGATGCTCTTGTGGCGCGTGTACGGCACCGGAAGAGCTAAATACATGAATGGTTCAAATGTACTGCTCATATGCTGTACGAAAGAAAGCGAAAGACATTAATTCACAACAATTCGGTGTATTTGGACTCATTCGGTGCACACCTGACAGAAGTCGCAAACAAGACGACTGCGCAACTGGCCCTGGAATTCGCGAATTATCGGTGATTGGCCGACGCGCAGCACATACTCATTCCACTCGACCTATATTTGAAGTGTTTTTAGATTTGAATTAGAAGTGAAAGAAGAGTTTGATTACCACAGACTGGTCTTCACACGCGTTGGTCTTCACACGTTTCGGCGCACTTCCCATAACATGATTCGGAACTCTGTTCGGAGATGGAGGGGAAGGAAGGAAAAGGAAGGAGTAATGAGCGAAACGAGAGAAAGCGATCGATTACTACTAACTCTCGCAACTCCTCGTGCAGAGCGTCCAACAGCAACGCCAAGAACTCCTGTGCGTCTTCACGAGGAAAGACAATTCAAATATAAGACAATAATTGAGTCAATTGATTGGGTAATACCGTGTTGTCTGCCATCGCCGAAAGGGGTGTGACGTCTGGCCATTGCATCCCGAATGCCGTCGGCCTTCAGTACTCCCGTTCCGGTGAAAGCGCGCAAAAGAGTCGCGAATTGATTGGCGATTGAGTTCATTGAGCCTTCAATTTGGTCGGAGTGTCGGCGCGTGAGAAGGAGTTCCGAAACGAAAGACTTTTGTCGAAACAAACTCTGAATTATCGCGTTTTGGTAACTGAAAGACAATTCAATTCAATGCAAACAATCATTTGATGACCAATCAAGACATGAAACCATTCTCATGACATACCAGGTGTTCCCTAAGTTCAAGAGACCAATAGCTGCCGAGTGATTGTCACCAGTGGTGGCGCCGGTGTCGTCATCTTCGCGGCCGATGTCCGCCGTTCGACACAAACTATCGGCGTTTTGGACAGCCATTAGACACCACTTAAAGACAAAACATTATCTTTTCATACAATCAATAAATGAATGCCTGAAATGAAATGTTTTGTCTTCTTATTCTTCTGGTGTCAACAAAAGGCAATCACTTCCAGAAGCGATGCATTAAAATGTGTAGAAATTGAGACCAAATACTAAAACATCATTTCGTACATCAATGACGTCTCTCTTCTTCCCCTTCTCTCCAATCAATTAAATATGTTTTGATTTTAGAAAATAATATGTTTTTAATTTAAATTAAATTTAAACAAAAAACAACACATTTTTGCCATCAATTCTATCAACAGGTTTCACAATAAAATAATTTACAATTTATTTTAAATCGTTTTATTGTTATCACAAACTGTTATAACAAAATTATACTCAATTACAGTTATTGCAGTTATTTTTGCCCAAAAATTCTGGTTTTGAATAGATTTGCAAACTGTATTATAAAATTAACATCTAGATAATTTATTATATTTAAAATTATAATAAGTATTCAATAAAAGTAAACTTAATTTCGAAACTATTTGCGCTTTTTTTAAATAAAAAAACAATTAAAAGAAATATATTGTTTAAGTAGAACAATGAGCATGCTAAATTAGTATTTAACATTGAGTGCACAGAATTTGCAAAACTCATCGTTTTATTCAAATGGAATTACCGGTAATTAAAAACTGATGGAATAATAAAATTGCGAAAAAATCTCATATAAGTTTACCAAGTTACAACCAAATTAAAAATAAACATATAACAAGATATTAAAAAATTAAAATTAGTTTAAAATTTGAACAAATTTTGAATAAAAATTTAGATTTCAATATAATTAAAACAATAATTAGTTTTGAAAAAATCAAAATAATTTTATTTTAAATTTTAAAAAATAAGTTTAAAATTATTTCAATAAATATTAAAACAATAAATTGCGTTTAATTTTGTAAAATAATTAAATAATCGATTTTAAAAATTAATCTCAAATTTAAAACTTTCAACAAATCGATTGGTTTTCGGATGAAATCAGACATCACTTCCAATAGAAGACACTAACGCTCTAATCATATGAAAGCTATCGACACATATGAGTGACTTTTTTGGAGTTCCAATTCAAGGTTCTAGTGGTGACTGCGATCGGCGACCTCTTGGCCAGTGAGGGCACAGCTGGAGAACTACATGAATAGGTAAGTGTCGGCACTTTCGCAGCACTTACTCAGTGATTGGGTTTCAAATGGAAGCCAAACAATACCGTCAACTCATTCCTGCGCTGAAGAGATGATTGACGCGACTCTCCAACAGATATACAGACATACGGTGAGCACCGGTCGGGCCAGGAGTGAAGCCATCCATTCGAACACAATCTCGCACTGAATAGCTGTTCGACTCTTCAGACACTGAATCTGAGCGGAAGGTCTGACCGCTTCGACGATGGCCTCTATTGGCGCACATGACTCGGACGGACGGACCGATCGCCAGAACAGTGTCCTCGGAGTCGAACAAATTGCTATTCAGTGCCGATGTGTCGAATAGAATGGCTTCACTCCTGGCCCGACCGGTGCTCACCGTATGTCTGTATATCTGTTGGTTTGTCGCCTCATCTCTTCAGTTCGGGAATGAGTTGAGCGGTTGGTTTGGCTTTCAATTTGACTCAATTACTGATGAGATCTCTCTTTTCTCTTCTTTCAGATTCGAACCAAACTCTGGACTCAATTCGAGTTATCACTGGAATCGATGGCAATCGAGAAGACATTGAATGAAGACATGACTCAATCGATCAAATTGTTTGCAAACATTGGCTCTAATGTGACTGAATCTTAATTCCTGATACAAAATGTGATCTCTTAACGCCTTATGAGGTTTTGTTCGAATATAGTTTCCGCTTAAAAATTTGCCGCCAAAGCGCCTGGCTAATATTAAGGCGAATGTCCATTTCTCTCTTCAAAATCCTCAAAAGTGAAAGCGTATCCCACTTTGACCTTGCTGAATCTGGCTAACTCTGATATATTATAAAGATAAAGTGTATGTTAAAAACTTAAACTTAAATTGTACATGGCACAGCTTTATTTTAAAATTTAAATAATACCTAAAAGCAGGATTGGTTCATCAGGAAAGGGGGGTTGAGGGTGGGGTAAATGACTCACTTTTCCTAAAACGAGAGAAGATCGAGGGGAGGGTCAGCTCAAAAATTTCGCGCCAAAAATGACGCCATTTTGTTCCAGAAGTCCACAATTAAAGCCGATTTAAACCGGATTTAAGGTCAATTGTGTTAAATTAACGCCATTTTTACAAAATAATTTTAAAAAATAAACCAAATTCCTATGCTAAATTTATTTTATGTTCATTCCCAACCAAATAAGAAAATGACCCAACTAAATTATTAGATCGAATTCATTTTACATTTTATGAAAACATCTTAATTTATTGCCGAATTTACTTTTTAAAATATAACATAAAATTACGTATAATATGATTACAATACTGTAAACATTGCAATATTATGTATATTTTCTTGAAGTTTAACCAATATTCTGAATAATAATTCAAATAAATTAATTATATAATCATTTCATATTAATTTCATATTATGTTAATCATATGAGTTGAAGCATAAAGTGGGCAAAATATAATAGGAGACCAAACCCTATCGTAATGTTTGTATAGATTAGAAAACAAGTCTAAAAATATCAGGATACAATAACCTGAACCTCGTGGATTAGAGAATAATCATTCATAAATGCCGTTATTTAATAAACAAGTTAACAAACCCAACACATAGTCGAGTGTAATATTTGTGAGCGCACTGTCAGAAGACGTAACGTTGTTATTGATGAGTCTGTAATCGATGTGTAAAATAGACCGGTTTATACACACGTTCTTAGTATTAGTATTAGTACAGTATTACAACATTTGAATCACATTTTTCCACTTTATGGCCATATTTGCTGTGTTTTCCTAAACTTTAATTCCGATTTCATTATGTTTTTTGATTTAACAATTGATTGGATTTAAAAAACAATTAAAGGTATGTCTCAAACAATCGCTTATTCATTGATTTAGTTTAGAAATCTAAACAAAAGTTAAAAAGATTTAAATTGAAGTTGAAATGAATGACTGAATTGAATGAATAGTTGCGCTTAAGGCGAGTCCACGTGGAGTCTGACTATACATAAAGCGATGACTGCAACAGCGTTTAGTGCAGGTGTGGGTAAACCTTCCCTTCCCTCCCCTTCCCTCCCCTCTACCCCATTTTGGACGAATTTCCGATTATTAGTTGATATCTGTTTGATCCATGTCTTGAGCTAATGATATATTTAATGGTAAAGCGAACAATGGATTAGTTGACAACAGAGTGTTTTAGCGCCCAATGTATGCATGTGTTTAACGATAGGCCAATATTTGTGTTATGAATACCTGAGCTCTGACTAGACTCACACACATGTCAAGCATATGGACAGCAATTATTTAAACTTTGTTTCAAATATTTATCTCAGAATTAAATTCAATTTATCGTTTGTCATAAATTAAATGATTGTTTGACTAATTCATAAATTGGCAAATATTTGCAAAATTGATGACAAATCAAAATTATTTACAAATATTTTTTCTAATGACTTAATTTCGAGATTTTTAAAAATTAATTAAATATTTAATTCTTGTGTTGTTTAACGCTTAAAGAGTTTTAATAACTTTTTAATAAAATGTTTATAATTAGAAAATAAGTCATAACTGAATGATCGGAATAATAGGGAAGAGAAATGACTGCAAAGTATGAACTCTTAACCTAATTTGCATTTAAGGCCTTTTCCAGTGTTAGTCGTGATTTACAAAAGTAAGACTCGATTTGATTTAATTTTCGGAATACCGGCACAAATACAAGAGATTTGAATAGTTTCACATTTTATCACTTTTTAACGTCAATTCTTAACGATTAAAAATTCTATTGATTGGACGGTTTGAGAATTATTTAGAATTGATATAAAAATAGTAAATTGAGTCAATTTAGAGTTTAATCGTTAAGACTTAATAGTTTGACTAAATTGTAGTTATAGTGAAAGCGGTGTTGACTTCGAACGAATAGTTTGATTGCAATTGAATAGCAATTAAACGCTTGAAAAGACCGCAAAATGAAATACAAATAAGTTTTTCTCTGATTTAGTGAATATATAGCCAGAGATCTAGAGTTTTGTAACACTTGTTATCTGATCTCCAGATGACGAGCGATAATCTCGAGGCGACTCTTATAGACGACTCGTGTTTCAGCGATATCTTCACAATGCAGTCACAGTTTTTGGATGACTTTGAGTTCGGATTAGAGGCCAATAATATCGACAGTCTTTTGGAACTGTTTGAAGAGCGGGAGAAGAGGAATAGCGGTTCAAATCTCAATTATTTAATGTCTAATACTAATAGTGTTATTAAATCCAATATTGGATTTAATGACAACAACGAAAGGAATACAAATGTAATCATATGTTCGCCGAAAGTGCGTAAATCCAAGACAAACAGTTCGGCGGAAGTGTCGCCCAAAAGCAAAGGCACTTCACTGTTGGCCAAACCCAAGAAAAACACAGCAAAGCGTTCACTGCTTAACATCAATGACAGAGATTTCATTAAAAGTTCATTTTCTTCGCATTTACTTCAAGAACACGACTATTGCCTCATATCGGACGACAATAAAAGATTATACAATAAATTACCCGATTATCTGACCGAGTTCTCAGACATCGCTAAAGCCGACGGCCTGTCTAACTGTCCCCAAACCAATACATTCGACAAAATTCCAAATTATATCAAAGGGTTTCTTAATTTTAATGACAATATCGACGAAAATGTTGAGAATTATATTTCAAAAAGCGATGAAAACATTTTGCTTGAATTGAATGAAGGTATGACTCAATTGTTTAGATTAATCCGAATTCGGTTAACACTCTGTTATCTATAGCTTATATCGAAGTCTCGGATGTCTTCTTCGAAAGCGAAGTCTTTTCTGATGATAAGATCGAGTCAGAGGTCGACTGCGAAGAGGACTTCAACACGAATTCAGATTCAAGTAATCATTCGATTCTATCGCTTCCAACATCTGAAGAGTTAAAAGACATGAAACAAATGAAAGACATTCTCAACGATAAGCAGTTCTTACCTCAAAACGAACAAAAAGTTTATAAAAATAGCAATAATTACAACATTAGTAAAGATGAGAAGCCTTTGAGCCGAAGGTCGAGATCGATGAGTCGGGAACCGCGAACTAAACAGTTTGTCAACAGTAGGACCAGAAGAAGACGTTTGTCTACGCGTTCATCAGTCGATAGTTCTTCCGATTCAGACAACTCAAGAAGCAGTTCGTGTTCTTCAAGAGATTCATATTTAAGTCGAAGCTCTAATGAGTCGGAAATTAATTTCAAACTTTCGAATAGTATTATAAGGAATGAAAGTAATGGTCGAAAGCGATCGTTGAAAGAGTCTTATTGTCAAAAGAATTATCGCTCGAAAATAAGACCTAATTTTGAATCTAAATCCTGTGTCGAAAGTGATATAAATTATGTAAAAAGTTGTCCCAAATCTGTGGCTATAAATACGAAGAAAGACATCGAAGAGAGAAAAATCATTTACGTCGGAAAGATTCCCGACGGCACCACCAAAACCGATGTTCGCCACTGGTTCGGCTCTTTCGGCTCAATCAAAGAGGTTTCGATTCACTTCAGAGATTTTGGCGATAATTATGCTTTCGTCACATTTTACCGAAGGAGTGACGCCTTCGAAGCGATTGAGCGTATGTTCGCTTCCATTCCCTGCCATTCAATAGATTCTGTTCTTAATTATCAAAAATTTCGGTATTATAGACGCAAACGACGACTCGCGTCACCCGAAGTTTGACCTGAGTTTTGGCGGTCGGCGACAGTTCTGCAAAAAACGTTATGAAGACTTAGGTTTGTATTGAAATTAAATTACATTTCAGTTATTATTTAATTTAATTTATAAAAAGTTAAGAAATGTATGAATTTGTGATCTCTAATGCAAATACAAATTGTTTGCAGACTTTGCAGAAGACGAGTCGTCACTCAATACAGAGCGCATGGATTTCGACGCTTTGCTTCGATCAACTCAAGCGAAACTTAAGCGATAGATATAGACATAAATTATTTTATTTTATTTATTGACTAATTGTTTGTCAATTAATTTAATGAATTAATTAATTCAATTGAATCGATCATTATTTTTGAATTAAATTATAACTCAATTATTTAAAGAAGAATTTTTTCAATCTATGAAATTGTCATAAATTCATTCTAATTGAAAGTTAATTATTAATTATTTTCAGATTACAATAAAATACAAATTAATATTTAATTTGTTTAAATTAATTTAATCCATTTGTCGTCTCCTCTAAAGTATTTAAAATAAAAGATAAATAAATAGCGAAAAGAGTTAATTAAGCGACAGATCAAATCAAAATTGTTAATAACTGTCGGTATTTGTCATATTAAGTGAATTAGTATTTTGATTGTTTTATCTAATTATTTTAGACGTTTAAATCGTATTGAAACTAATTCTATGTTTATCTCAATAATTCATATTTAAAATGACTAATAAATCAGAAATTTGTTGTTTTTAGAAATGGTTTAAAATAAATGAATAGAATTGAGATATTAATGAAAATATAATACAATTCTTTAAAATAATTAGTTAATGAATCGATAAAATGAACAAAAATTTTGATTTATCTTTATATCGAAATTAAATACAATTGCATTGAATGGAAGGCATAGGAGGAAAGCATATAGTAATCGAGTAATGGGTACGAAAGCGTCGCATTGCAGTCACCGCTAACTTATCGATCGTTTTATAGTATTGATTGTTTGGACTGACTATGTTATCGATCGTCACCAGAATGTAGTGGCGATAAAATGCTCTGCAATGACTCGGGTAGTGGAGAGGAGAGGAAATATAGTTTCAGAGTTTGCTTATGTATTGCATATGTATTGATGTAATGGTTAAGCGAGAGAGCGAGCGCTGGTAGGAAATAGCAAATGGAGATAATAATAGAACAGTGGCACTGGAGATGAAGTGCTGCCAAAATATTGCACAAGAGTTGACGGCCAGTGTTGGCCTCCGCAGTCGTATTAATACTCGTTTAAACACAATTAGCGCCGGTTTTGAAATTTGGCCAAAAAGAGCGAATCAACTGAAATAAATAGCGCCTATAAGTGAGCTTTGCTGCGTATTTGGCGTTATTGCAATAGAGCTGCACTGGTAGCTAAGCAAACGCTCATCCCTTCATCCCTTCATCACTACTCATCTGTTCTCATCCTATTCCTCATCCCATTCCTCATCCAATTGATGGTTGCATTTGTCAGAGAAATCGTTCGCATATTGTTTCGAATTAATTGATTTAACGACTGATTAATTGCAGTTAACTCTAAATGTAATGTAAGTCAGAGTTTGTTCTCTAATAACATAATAATTGAAATTTGATGTGATATTGAAATAATGGACGAAAAGTCTGCCAAATCGAGTGGAGAACAAATGAATAAACCAATTAAGACAACTCCAGTTCTCATTTTGCCAAATCATAACTTCAATAAACAGATGTCGGATCTGAGCAATGGTTCGCAATATTCACAAATAGATCACTCGAGTAACACATCCGTCGGTTGTGTTCCGAAACTGAGCGTTCATTACATCGTGTCTCTGAACAACGACCCGCCGATCATCACCTCTTGCAAGCACTCGGACAGCGATAAGATCGATGGCATAGACGGCGAGAGAAAGTGTTTAATATCATTGCCGTTGGAAAACAGCTCTCAGAGTGAATGCGACGGAAGTGCTCTCAAAGTGAACCATTCAATCACAAACCAACGACTGCTCATCAGTCCGACCGACTTCTTGACTCTGACGGAAGAGGGAATCAGTCATAAAAACCCTGCCGTCAGGAAAGACGTGAATCTGTCGGCCAGTAGTCTCGAAATCATTCGCCGAAACACTATTGAAAGCAATTTCGCCATTTGTTTGGACAGGTATTGCGAATCACCTCTTCTGCTCGAAACCCACAAAGACTCGCAACTGATCTGCGATGACGACACCTCTTGCAATGGCAGGAACTCCAGGCTCTCCGAAACACCCGAAGACATCACTACAGACGAACTCTTTGCCCAAACGTTTGGAACGGATCAGTCGACGTCTTTGCGGGAAGTGGTGACACCAGTCGAAGGCGAGAGCGCTCGCAATACACCAATCCTTCTGCACAAAGAGCTGATTGGATGCATCAAAAGCAAACCCAATCTGGAGGACAGTCTGCTCTGCGATGATGTGAAGCCACCGATTGAGACAATCGACACAAAACCCATTCTAACGGTTATGGATCCGTTGGAAACCGAAGCCAATAATTGCAGTTCTCATTCACAAACTGAGAGCTCATTCTCTTTCATCACTTCCCAGTCCGACAACAATGTCTCGTCTTCTCAATCATTATCGTTGACAACACTCGACATAAAAGTATTGCCGACAGGAATGTTAGCCAAAGATTCCATATTATTGGCCAATTTGGCGGCCGCTCTGCCCTCTTCGCTCACATCCCGACAAATAGCTCTTCAGGTGATCCGTGAAGACGGCACTTCTCTGGTCCTACCACTCAATACCAAACACGAGAGCAGTGACGGCACAGTCATTAAAGACAGCGATCTTCCGGTTAGCACTTCCGTCGTACTCACAGAAGTGGTTTCGCAAAACGAGTCCATCAGACCATTCAAATGCGAATTATGTAACTCTACGTTCACTCGATTAGGCAATTATACGCGACATAAGAAAATACATTCCTATCCCTCAAAGGTCTCACCGATTACTCATTACTCAGTTATTCCGAAAATCACTAATTCTCAACCATTGCTTTGATAGGAAGACCAGCGCTTCCGGTGCGATATCTGCAGCAAGTCTTTCATACAGGTCTGCATCCAATCTCTCATACAATTACTCAAAATCTTTAATAATAGGGTTTATAAATGTTTAGCAAATGGTTTAGTCGTGTATTTAAACCTATATTTAAACCGTTTTTTCAGAACTGCTTTGTTTTTACATTAAAAGCAGTTATAATCAAATTTCTAATAATATATCAATTCTTTCATATCTGTAATAATGGTTTTAATCAATTGTTTGCACCCAATGCCCAGCGCTGTGATCTGGCCCGACATCTCCACATACATCGAGGCACAGGTATTTGCAATCGTCTTATATTTGTTTGATATGTTTTTGAATTAACACTTATCTGGGATCAGAGCCCCACCGGTGCTCCCAATGCGGAAAAGGGTATATAAGACACAGCGATTTGGTCACTCATCAGCGCTTTCATAATAAAGAGAAACCATTTTCGTGTCCGCACTGTTCGAAAGGGTTTTGCCAAAGAGGTGACGACAAGCACTCAATTAAGAAGTTCTCTAAAACCGATTCCTCTCTTTGCAGGCGATCTGAACCGTCACTTACGATCAATTCATTTACAGTTGAAACCCATTCTCTGCTCTCATTGTCATAAGAAGTTCGCTAAAGAAGAGACTCTTTTGCGACACATCAACGCCACTCATAGGGATCTCCTCGAAGAACCATCTGATTCTCAATTCAAATAAATGTTTAAATCGAGTTTCTATTATATTATTTCTCACACCGACCAGAGGGGTGGGGGTGGGGGTAAGGGTACGGGTAGGAAATCTAAGTGATCTAAGTGGCCAAAAAGCTAAGACATCTTTTCTATTAAGATGCTCTCCCGAGGCCTGCCCTCCCGGGCCGGTGTGGCCACAAGTTATATCTCATTTAATTAATTTGTTGAATAAATACTAATAATTAGCGAAATTTGGATTCATTTATGTTAAGCGGTTTCCGATTACTATTGATATTAATGTCAAACAATAATACGTTTTATTATTGAATTAAACAATTGTTAGATTTGTCGACACATTAAAAGATTTGATTCAATGTTTCAAATAAAAGCTCATTAAATAAAAATAAGATTATTGTGATTACAAACCAATTAAATTAAATCAATTTATTTCTTAATTATTGTTTAAAATTAAGTTTTAATCAAAAGTTTTTACGATTATTAAGAGCAGTGAGAGTGTAGTCAACGAACGCCATCTGTTAGCGAATCAAATGTTTGATTGTCTTCACATTAAATACAACAGAAATGCGTTTTTATTATTGTTTACATTATTTAACAATTTATTAAACTTTTATATAATTTGTATTTAATTTACTTAACAATCGATTCAATAAATAAAATATGAATTTAAACACTCGATCCGTGTCTTCGATCATAAAAAAGAGAAATTTAGAGGATTTGGAGACCGAAGAGGAAGAGCCCAGAAAGAAGACCAGAGATGAGTGGCGGAAGGCTAAGGAGCTCGAGGAGGCCCGGAAGGCGGGAACGGCGCCCGCGCTGGTCGACGAGGAGGGCAGGTATGTAATGGTTCTGTAGCGGTGGTGAGTGTGCCTGACCTGTGCCTGTGCTGTACTCCCGAACAGAGACATCAATCCCCACATTCCGCAGTACATCTCATCCACGCCCTGGTATTTCGGTGCCGACGGACCCACTCTTAAGCATCAAAGACAACAACTCGAGAAAGTGGAAGACGTGGTAAGGATTGACGAGCACTTCGTGAGGGGTCTGAAGGGAACGACAGCCACGCGCTACCGACGCGGCGCCTGTGAAAACTGCGGCGCTCTTACGCACCAGAAGAAGGATTGTCTCGAAAGGCCCCGAAAAGTGGGCGCCAAGTATTCGGGCGAAGACTTTGCCGCCGATGAGCACCTGTTGCCGAAACTAAGTCTGGATTACGACGGGAAGAGAGATCGTTGGAATGGTTACGAACCAGAGATGTATAAACTCGTGATCGAAGAGCACCAGAAGATTGAAGACGCGAAGAGAGTTCTCAAAGAAGAGAAGTTAAGACTCGATTTAGTTAAAGCCGAAACGGGGGCCGAGAAGGCGGCCGATGCGGTCGAGTCCGACTCGGATTCGGACGAAGAGGACAAGTATGCGGATCACATCGATATGCCCGGAACTAAAGTCGATTCCAAACAACGCATTACTGTTCGAAATCTCCGCATAAGAGAAGATACGGCGAAATATCTGCGAAACTTAGACCCGGAGTCAGCCTATTATGACCCGAAGACCCGATCGATGCGAGAGAATCCGTACAAAAATACGGGCAAATCGGCGAATGAGTTGCAATACGCCGGCGATAACTTCATTCGATACACCGGCGACACTAACGACGTCTCCAGGGCTCAGCTCTTCGCCTGGCAGGCGCTCGAGAGGGCCGGCATAGACATCCATCTGCAGGCAGAGCCCACCAAAACAGAGTTAGTGAAGAAGCAGATCGACGACAAAAAGGATAACTTTAAGGAAATATTCAAACAAAACATAATCGACAAGTACGGGGGCAAAGAGCACCTGCAGGGTCTCGAGTCGGAGCTCAAGTTCGGGCAGACGGACAACTACATCGAGTACTCACGTCAGGGCCAAGTCATCAAAGGCTGTCAGAAACCCAAAGTGAGTTCGATCTATGAGGAGGACGTCTTCACCAATAATCACACCTCTGTTTGGGGCTCGTATTGGTCTGACGGCAGTTGGGGCTACAGGTGCTGCCACTCAACCATCAAAAGCTCTTATTGTACGGGAGATAACAATAAAATTAAATATTATTTGTAAATGCATTCGATGTTTGAAAGTTGTTTAACACATAATAAATCATTAATTAAATGTAATTAAAATAAAAGTCATTTCATTTAAATCATTATTTCTTTTGCTTTTTAAACCTTAAAGCTTAACCTTAAACCTTAAACCTAAAACCTTAAACCTTAAATTTCGTTTTAAAGCTTTTGCTTTTGCTTTTGCTTTCGTTTGTTAAACCCTTTTTTCATTCGATTCGATACTTAAACCTATTATTGCTTCGAGTGTTTGATTCGATAAAAATAAATAAAATTAATATTAGTTTTAATTAAGTCTGTTTTGAAATGTATGGAAATGTTTAAATGCTGTTTAAGCCTGTTTTCATCTATTCAATAGTGGGTTCGTTGGGCCTAACAGTGCCGACGGCACTCGTATTACAAATAATAATTTGAAAAACTTGTCGACTTATAGTAGAGTTCAAATTTGAGGTTATATTTTGTTTTTATAGCCGAACCCAACCTATGCCCGACTCGATCTAAGCGTTATAAATGTGAACAAATTTAATTAAATATTTTTATTAATAATTTAAATAACTTGATATTTCTATTGTTACGAAATATTATTTATTTATATTTTTATTGATAAAAACTGATAATTTTGTAGCGAGATAGCGAAATATAAAACGTTTCAAATTATAACCAAGCATAGGAATATAATAAACAATTAAATAAATACCGGTAATTCGAAAAAATTAAAACATTTTAATTTTATCAATTTAAATTTTTAGATACACTGCAATTGCTTCAAGAAGTAAGCAAATATTTGTATCTATTATGTTTTTTAACTGCATGGCTTTAAACCAGGGTTGGCCTAGAGCTAATTCTTTTTTCTAAATGTTTAGCTCTGACGAGAGGGTTAGAGTGAGTCTCACTTTATCCAAACATTGAATTGTTTTAAAAATTTCCTGTTTTTTGTAAAAACGGCGTAAATTTATTATATTGACACTAAATTCAATTTAGATTTAGTTAACTTGACTTTAATACCGGTTTTCGGGGGGAAATGACGTTAATTTTGACAAAAATACAACAATTTTGACTTGAAATTTTTGACCCGACCCTTTGGTTTTGTCCAAAAATTGTCATTTTTCCTTTCCAGACAAACCTTGGCTAACCCTCTTTTAAACATTATTTGTATAAATTTTAAGCATTAAAATTTATTTAATTAATGAAATTAAACTTTCTTTAATAGATTTATTTTTTAATTATACAAATTAGTTAAATTAGAGTTTCACTAAAATACAACAATTGTATTATTTGAAAATAAAATTTTAAATGTTAATTGTTAAAAGATAAAGAATAGGTAGAGAATGAGTTATGACCAGTTTGTTTAATACTAGGGATGTGCAAGGTTCGTCAGGTCAGGGGGTTTAGGGGTAGGAAAATAGCCGACTTTTTCAGATTTTTTGCTTGGGGGGGGGTCTAGGGAAGTTTTTTCAAAAAGTCGTTATTTCGCCTAAAACGCGTTGTGAAAGCTATTTGCTATTTTGACCCTAAATTGGGGTTAAATTTAACTGAATAATAAACTAAATTTAGTTAATTTAACTGGATTTAATTTAAATTTAGGCATAAATTTCGTAATTTTAAGGGAAACCCTCCAAAATACGTCGTTTTTTGGAAAAATCCCCAAAAATGCACTATTTTTCGGAAAACCTCTACAAATTTTGCCGGCCACCTTCGGCGGCCGGCAAAAATTTTAGGGGGCGGGTACCTGGCAGAGGTATATTTCTTCGGTTCTGGTAGAGGTATTTTTCAATTTTTTGTCTCTGGGGGTGGGGGGTATTTTGCCATGTCCCCCCTTGCACATTCCTAGTTTAATACTCTCGACAATTTTTAATTATAACTACTTTTTGTTAAAATTGTTTTCAACTTAAAAGATTATTTAAATAGTCATATTCAAAAGTTTAATATTTCAAAAATCAAAGCGGTCAGATTTGACTGAATGTTCGATATATTTAACTTTAACCAAAGGCGAAGACCAATCATTCAAATACATGATTATTATAAGACGTAATCAGTTTTATTGTAATTCTTCTCTGACTCGTTAGAAATCTGGAGATTAGATCGTTTCCATAAATAAACTAATGCTAAGGTTTGTCTTCAAATGTATTTCTAATTAATTGCGTTTAATGTAATTGAGAAGAACTAAAACTATTAAACTTTGAATTTATTTCATTTTTATTTCCTTATAATTAAGATTTAGTTAATCTTTCAAAAGCGCTAAAGAAATTAGTTTTGGTTTTTACATTAGTTAGTAAATTAGTACTTAACGGGTTAGTAATGTTTTTCTAAATTGATTTAATGCCAATCAATGCAATTTATTAATAATTGTTTTAAAAATTAATTGTAATTTTCAGTTTTAATGCCAGAATTTAAGGCTAACACACATTTGTCTCAATATTGTCAATATTTTACCACTTTTGAAGTTTTGATAAAATTTAATTTCCAAAAACTTGAAATTAACTCTTTTAAATCTAATAGAATAAATCTTTTAAAATATGAAAACGCAATCTTGCTTACAATTTATAAATTAATAATAACCAATTGTTACAAAACTAAAGTTATAATATAATATATTAATATTTATTGTATTAATATCAAGAGTACATTGATTGTGGATTTGTTGTATTATTATAGAAAATATTACTACAAATAAATTATATCAATTGAAAAATAAATCTGAATAATTAGAGCAAAACTTATGCATTATTTTATTTACAAATTTTTATTTATTAAATTATTTATAGCAATATTTTTTTAAATTATAAAAACAAAAACAAAAATACAGTTTCTCAATCTGGCAAAACATGAGATTATGGTAAAAATAAGCATGCAACTTTTACACGATTTTTGGCTACAGTTAGATTTAAGTTTTAAATTGATACAAATTGAAGCTCCAATTGTAACACCAGTTATACGTAAGACATAATTCTAATTTAAGAATACATCTTAAAATACATCCAGTTCTAATTTTAGCATAAAAGGAGGATTTGCACAAAATAACACAATCTTTAGTTTTTTTGAATAACGTTTTAAATGTTTAAATTCGTGACCAAAATAATTAATATCCATTACTTGTGATAATTCCTTATTTTTGGTTATATTTAATTTGTTGTAATTAATCAATTTGTTGAAAAACGCTTTAAACAATTCTTAAGTTTTTTAGCCTTCTCATATTTTAAATAAACTACGTAAAATTTTACGAATAATTTTAATATAAAAAAAATTTTTGTTTATATGTTATTTAAATACAAATAATTCAAATTTTCGTACTATTATAATATGCTTAATAAGTTTTAAAATTTATATTTGTAACATTATTTATATACTGTGCTTGATAAGACTTTTACCTAAAATATCGTTTAGAGCGTTTTTCTAACAAATTGATTAATTTTATTCCACTTAAAAATAAAACGTAAGTGAGTTATGAAATAAACAATTAATTGAGTATTGAATTTGAATTAGATTTAGCCATTGCTTTGTATTTATAGCAAATAATGCTTTTGTTATATAATTGAAAATAATTAATAAGATTTTGGTTATATATTTAAGTCGAGTATTAAATCAATATAACAAAAGTAGTAAAGAATTGGTTGAAATGAAGTTCCAGTTCTCATAATTATCAGAACATCGCTCTTATCATATACTCTACAGAGTCTACACTAATATTTCAAAATTCTATGCAAATCAAAATCAAAATTAAATGTTTTCACAACGATTTGATTGTTTGCATTGATCTCAAAACCTATTAATTCACCTATAATTTGAATTGCATTCAAATTTGTTGCATACGATTAGCTTAAATCTGAAGATTTTTATAAAATATGAGTGAAATATATTTAGCTTATCTGCGATCAGTCCAGACATGATTAAACTGACCCAAAACTTTTATCCTAATTATATTCCATTATTATAAGGGTATTATAAAACTAAAATAAAACAATTAAAATATATATAATTTTTGCTTTTATTCCAATATTTATTAATATATTGTTTCAAATTATTTCTAAATTAAGGAATGAAAAGAAGAGAACTTTCAAGATATATGAACTTCGAATAAATTCCGATTACTTCCTATTGTTAAATATTAATAGTAAAGCATTCATACAATACTCGCTTTCCTTTTGTTTTAAAAGTTGATTGTTTGCTAAAAATCATAAAAAGCTTGTGTTGTGTTGTGTTGTGTTCTCTTAGATAACTAATAATTGGAGAAAAGCTTTTAAATCATAACAGCCCTCATAATTGCAACCCATTTCTCGGCTTTCCTTCAACATTGCTCTATGTATTGACTAGAAATTTAGTCCAAACCACCCAAACCTATGTCTCACTCCAACTACAGTCTGATGTAGACCTACCTGTGCTCGACTTCACTATTGTATTGCAATTTACGATCTTTGAGACAAACTTAATAATACTGTACTTCGATTCAAACCATTGCTCATTGTTTGCCATTATTTACGAATTATATATTCAATAAATAAGGCTTTGATTGTGTGTCGATCGACAACAAAATGATTGCTCGAATCAATCAATCGCTGAATTAATGCAAACAATATCCAAGAGTTTTTGGTCAGACATAGACTCTAAGTTCGGCAAAACCAACAAATTTGATCAACAGTTCACATGTCTGTCACACGACGGGACCAATTATTGCTCTAATCATTATCCGTCTTATTATATCATGTCTTGTCTTCAGTGTTGGCCAAAAATGATTGCATTTAATCATAATTTTGATAAATATAATCCAAAACATCCTTCAAAACACTGTTCGGTAAGTCTTGCGAAATAATATAAATCAATGTTTTATTAAAACTTTAATATAAGAGTAGGGATGTGGAAGGGGGGAGGGATCAGGCGATTATTTCTCCCTTCAGTATGAAAAACCTACATTATCCCGCCCCTGAGCCGCGGCTGAGGGTACCTCCATTTTTAAAATTTGTCGCCACCAAAGGCAACGCTCAAAATTTTTCACTTTTGCATAAATCCGGTTTAAATCCGGTTAAATTTAGTAAAATTAGGTTAAATAGCCGCTATGACATTTTTTATTTACCCTCTAGCTGATCCCCCTAAAATTCTTTTTTTGAAAAAGTTTGCCAATTTACCCTACTTAATTTTTTCTTCCTCCCCCCCTCCGGAGCTTGCCGACCTTCCACATCCCTTATACTGTATAACAGTTGTTATCGTTATTTTGTTTATCATTTCAACAACATATCTCTGAATTTATTAATTATGTTAAAAAAATAGCTGAAAAGCATTAACTCATTTGGAAAATTGTTTTTGTTAACTGAAAAAGTTCTCATTTAAAAAATAAGTTTAAAAGATAGATATTTTGATTAATCAGTTAATAAGATAAATGGCAAATATATAAGGATTTGAGTTATTTTCATAAAATTTTGGTAAAAAGTGAATTCATTTAAATTGTGTCAAACACTAAACCTCAATGTTTTCAAAACTATTTTCCTTTTCTAATGAATTATTCATATTGACTGAAATGTTGAACAATCGAGTCGTGATATTTCAATGATCTTATTTCGATTTTAGTCTTTATTTTCTTATTTAGTTTCAGACAAACTTCAATCCAATGTTCGCCCAATCAATGGGTTTAATGTCAATCATAAATATGTTCAAGCTTGTAGCGGCAGCAAGGTGCTAGATGCTTTCTGCCAGACTTATTTATAGTTTTAAATCTTGGTTGTTACTTTTATTTAAATAAATATTTGCAATTTAAAATTATCTTTGAATATTAATCGATTTATATTTATTAATCAAATATTAATTTATCGTAAT
>JAQIYC010000093.1:0-21031 GCA_034699545.1 Porobelba spinosa
CGTATGACAAAAAATGTGTAAAATACAGTAATAATTTAAATAATTATATGGATTAATTAATATAAAATTAATTAATTAATATATTTTATACTATAGTAACGCTAAATTTAAATTTATTATTTAAATATAAAATTTTATTTGGAAATAAAAACAAAAAATATTATACAATACAAATGCTATCAATGTAGTAGTTGTTAAATTTAAAAAAGTAAAGAAATTAAGAAATCTAAGAAATTAAACCGAATTTATCGAGTTTTTAAATAATGTAAAAACTACGGCTATTGTCTTGGTCATGAATTAAATCAAGTACATCAAAAGGATAACAGGTAAGGCACACGATATCGGAGTACTATGACTATAATCAGGTGAATAAAAATAGTTATGCAAGAATAGGAATGATTGACCTTTTGATGGATTGATTTAAAATGTGATTAAAATTTTATATAAAAACTGTTACTTTAGACGAGTTTTTCAATTGAGTTAATTCAGATTTACAATCAAATATTTATAGTTTTATTTATTTAACATTTAATTTATATTAATTTAATAATGAGTTCTCCAAACAAGTCATCACTGCTTTTATCGCCGGTTACTATACGAGGCGTTACTCTTAAGAATCGAATAACAGTATCGCCGATGTGTTGCTACCAGTGCGAAGATGGAATGGTTAATGACTGGCATGTAGTAAATTACGGCTCTTTCGCAATCGGTGGCGCAGGTCTTATAATAGCTGAAGCGACTGGCGTTGAAGCCCGGGGTAGAATTACTCCACAGTGTCCTGGCATTTGGAAAGATGAGCAAATCGAGCCCTGGCAGAGAGTGACCAAGTTTATAAAATCGCAAGGTGCAGTACCTGGCATTCAAATAGCGCATGCTGGGCGTAAAGCTAGTCATAACAATCCATGGTCTGGCCGCACATCCCTTGCTGACGAGGAGGGCGGTTGGCCTATCATCGGTCCCAGTGCTATCAAGTTTGATGAAAACACGTGGAAAGTGCCCAAAGAAGCCACACTTGCGGACATTGAAGAGATAAAAGCGTCGTTTCTATCGGCGGCCAAACGATCCGTTAAAGCGGGCTTTGAGGTAATGACGAGTTTTGATTGATTTCGTGTTTTGTTTACATAAATTATAAATTGAATAAAACTTTATTTAAAAGTTTACCTAAAAATCTAAAACCAATTAAACATTTAAACAGGTAATAGAGTTCCACTTCGCACACGGCTACCTCGTCAGCACATTTCTGTCGCCGATCACCAACAAGAGAACCGACAAATACGGCGGAAGTTTGGAAAACAGAATGCGTTTGGGATTAGAAATCGCCGAAAGCGTGAGAAAGGCTTTGCCCGAAAATATCGTTTTGGGCGCAAGGGTTTCGGTGACCGACTTTGTCGACAAGGGTTGGGACGTTAAGCAGACCATTGAGTTTGCAAAGGCATTGAAGAAATTGGGAATTGATTTCTTAGATTGTAGTTCCGGTGGTTTAGTGTCTAATGTCGACTACAATTGTTTGAACACAAATGAAGTTCAACTGAAAGCCGCGCAAACCATTCAGAAAGAAGTCGGTCTTCAAACTGCAGCCGTCGGGAAAATAGTTGACCCGTTGTTTGCGGAAAGAATATTACAAGAAAACGGCGCAACACTCATATGCATTGGCCGGGCATTTCTAAACAACCCTCACTGGCCGTACATCGCCGCCGATGTCTTAGGCGATGAAAAGTCATTCAAATTCCCGAATCCATTTGATTGGTGTATCGGTTGGAAAGGTTTCGCCAAATGGAGAAAAGCTATACTTAAAGACCAAAACAATAATTGATTTGAAATTGTTTAATTAATTAATTAATTTTCAAATCACTTGAAATTGACCTAGTTGATAACTTGATCGTGTTTTAATTTATTATTGCAAATAGTTTCAGATTTTGATGAACAGTACATAAGTTTTGATTAATTATTAAAATAATTTTAACTAAATATAAAACTTTTTTATCCAAATTTTTAAAACATAATAATAACAGAATATTTGTTTAAATAATAATTACTTAATATTTTGAAAAAAGGTTTAATAAATAATATTTTTTTGTAATTAAATTATTCAAATTTAACTTGATGCTAATTTTAAAGTAGCTAGGCAATTTGCGTTTACGATAATTTTTAATCAAACTAAACAAACAAATTCTGATAATTAAACTGTATTAGTTTAGATTTTAATTTTAAGTCAAAAGCATTTTAATTTGTTTTTTGTTAATTAATTACAAACTAATTGAAAGAATAAATTTTAAAATTTTTGGGCAATTTCTTAATATTAATAATTCGGGAAAAGTAACGTTCACTCAGTTTCAAAGTAATCAATTGTTTGCAATTCTTTTGCGACAAATTAATGCAAGAAAGCAAAAGTAGTTTTAGATTAAGTTCTTTGCAAATCGGGTCGATTACGATATGATTGAGTTTATTGCAAAACTCGAGGCTTTTTAGTGCACTTTCTTTAATCCTCTCGCCATTCATTGTCAGTGCCTTTAGTTTATCCAATTTAGACATTATTAAAACACACTTTTCGCTGCACTTCATACAGTTGTCGTCGACGTACGGCTCGTCGTCATCCAACTCATCCACGAAGTTATTGTTTGCATTCATATTGTTATTATTGTTTGGGTTATTGGGATTGGCGTTATTGTCTGAATTATTTGCATTATTACTATTCGGGTTATTAGTGACCGGCTCACAGTTGCAGCAAATTCTATCAAAGCTGAATTCGAGAATTTCGACATTCGGGAAAATAGTGTCCAGATTACGCAACATATATGCGTCGAAATGAGCGTTAAGTTGAAGCCATTTGACATTTGGCAAAGTCTTTGTTATGTGTGTCGATAAGTTGATTCCATATTCGTCGTGAGATAAGAGACTTAAGTGCTCTAAACCACTCAAGTATTCAATTGGATCGATGTATGGCACCTGAAATTTGGGTAATTCTTATCAAAATTTACAAATATATTCACAATTATCTGATAATTACAGCCGAATCGAAAATATAAGAAAATCGCTTCAATTGAGGCATTTTGAGACAAATGAATTCACTTAATATATTCTCGTCATAAGTCGGGACTTTATAAACAGTCAAATCAGTAATATTTGTCGCCTTTCCGTAAACCAATGCTTTCATTGCATCCAAATTCGTTCGAAAGCATTCAATTAGCGATAACTTTAAAAAGTTTTCGTTAAGATTACTAAACAAGTGTGCGAGGGGTTGTCTGTAGTAAGCCAGGTGCAATTCTCGCAGATAACTGCAATTTTCAATCAAAGTTGTGATTTCGATATCTGCTAAATGATTGTCGGAAAGAGTGAAATGATTGAGTTCTCTCTCAGCCAGTGCTCTCCAGATTCTCTCCCATTCTATTGCATTCAAGCCTTGAATCGCAATTAGAGACAAACATTTGATTTGTTTGAATTGGGAAACAACCCATTCTAGTGTCGACACATTCAGAGAACAGTCGCATAGGTATAGGTATTGAACATTAGGGCATCGGATCATTATTGAACACAAGTCATCGTTTGTTATGTTGTGTTTATTAATCCAGTCATCATTCTTACGAAGTTCTGGGCCTTTGGGTGCGGATTAAGAAATATAACGATTTTAAAGTAAATATTCTGTAATTATATTTATATAGTTTTAATAAACAAATGCAAAACTTTGTATTTGCTTACAATCGTGAATCACATAATTAACATCATTGCAGTTGTAATAGTGTCTTAAACTCGATTTAACGCCAATTTTCAGCACTTTCTGTCCATTCAACTGCTGGAGAATCAGTTGATGCCAACGAATGCAAACGCATTCCAGTATTAGTTTCTCTTTGATGTCAAATATAGAGAATATTAGTTTAAGACAATCGTCGTTCAAATCATTTATATTCAATAGTTGAGCTGAAGTCGACATTTGATTTGAATTAATGTAATTTAATTTGTAATAAATTGGATACTTTTTATAAATCAAAAATTAGTTTCAGCATAACTAATGAAATTGTGTGAATGAATATACGTTTTAGAACCAGAATATTAAAAATAGAATCAAATGGAGTACAGAAACATTAAAATGCTTTTTGGCTCAATTCCAGTCTTTTTAGTAGTTTATGCGCTTTTGCTTTAACTAAAAGTTAAATTATGCTCTAAATTAAAACAATAAAAGTTTTATTTTACAAATAAGCAGTTTTTTACTTAACAAGTTAATTAATAAAATTTTACTGAATAGAAATGTATTACTTTGATTTGAAACTGTAATTTGACAAAGTTTAAATTGTCAAGCGTTAATGTGTCAAGTAAAATTATAAGATAAATTGGATTTAGCTTTGCTAAAAGCTACAAAATGGCTGGTTAATTTTTTTGATTAAATAAAAGTTAATTTTCAATTTAGTTTATAAAATAATGTTATGTTAAAGTAATAATTTATCTTAAAAAGTGAATTGTAATCAAACATTATTAAACAACTCATTCCAAAAGCAGATTCTGTTGAAAAATTAACAAAATACTGAATATAATACATAATTTTTATACTTGTACAGTATAATTTATCAAGTAAGCAATTTTTTACAATATACTTTGCAACCGGTTTAACACATTATTTGAACTTTTTGAATGCAAAAGTTGTAAGTTATTGATTAGAAAATATTAGATTAGCTTAAGTAAAAATTTTATTTAGAATTATTTTAAAAATTAAGTATTAAAATTAAGTTAAAACTTTGCTGATTATAAAACAGTTATAAAGAAAACTAATATTTTTTAATTGTTAAATACATAATAAATTATTATTAATAATATTATTTTAGCAAAAATGACTTCAGAATAATTTCCTAATAAAAACAAAGTTTGAATTAATTAATTCCTATGCAATATAAATGTAGAGTTAGTCAGAAATTATTTGTAAGTGATTTTGCAAATAAATGAGACAGGCAAAGCTAATTCTATTAAAACATAAATTATTTTCTGTTAGAGTAGACAGAATTTCAATTTAAATCAACTTGATGAGAAAGTTGATATTAAGTTATTTAAACGAAATTTTAATGCCGAGACAATTGGACTTTTATTCAGTGACAGATCCTTTTACAAAGCAGTCGTGTTTTTGCTAAATTAACCCTTCATTCACACCATTAGTAAAAGTAAACCCTATTTAACACAATTTAATAGTTTTTGTAATTTGACATTAATTTCATTTCAATTGCCATAAACTTATGTGAATTTTATTTATTTTTCTCTTCTGATCTCAATTCGCATACAAAATGAGTGCAGTCTTTGAAAACTTTTATTTATCGCAAAATTCGAGCCATAATTATAAATAGAGAAACCATTGATAGGAAAAAAGAATTAGAATTATCCTAAAACTCGAAAATCAATTTAAATAAAAATCAATTAAAACTTTTATTAATTTAAAGACTAATCCAATTCATGTGATATGATATGAAACCTAAGATTCAGAGACTATATATTCAGATCATATGATCTGAAAAAAGTATTTATTATTCAAATCAAATCGCATTCAATCGAATCGATGTAAACCTAATCCCATATCTGTATCACTCGAAGACATTCTCCAATCGGTGGTAAACTGATCCGTCACTCAATGCCAGTCTGTCTTCGGCCAATCACCGGCCGAAGTGCAGATGACGTAATTGGTGTGAACTGAGCCCAAGCAGAGCAGCCAAGAGAGCATAGGCAGAGTAGGCCAGGAAGGGCAGGTAGTTGAGGGCAGGCAGTGCAGGCAGTGTAGTGTCAGTGCAGAACTCCTCCCAAGTATTACTCATTTATTTTTGTCGCCATTTGTTTGATTCGCATTTGTCTCGAAACACAACTCAATTAGCACTGAATGGACCTCCAGGTGCGGTGATATGGCAGCCAATGATCTATCTCTGCTGACCGGAAGTGAGACCATTCGCAGACATTACCACAATTTGAACCGAAAGAATGAAGCGCTCACTGAAGAGAACGAGTCGTTGCGGAAGAGGTACTCCGATTTGCTCGGATCTCACGGCGACGTCGCCTCCAAACTCGAGTTGGCTCAAGAGGAGACGTTTCGGCACCGGAAGGCCTTAGAGGAGTGCATTCAGGAGCGGAATGTGGCCATACATGAGCGGAATGGGTTGAAACAGCAGTGCACTAAAGTGATCCGGGAGTGGGATAAGGCGTTGCGCGAAAACAACGAACTTAAGGAACAGCTGATTAAAGTCCAGCACCAGAGGGATGAGGCCATGAAAGAGATCAATCAGGCGATGGCCGTTCGCATCAAAGCCACCAAAGATATGGCCCGACTCACCGAAGAGCGCAATGCGGCCGTTCAGGAGTACAGCCTTATTATGTCGGAACGGGATTCCGTGCACAAGGAGATCGAGAAACTGCAAGAGGAACAGCAGGTGATGCAGAAGAAGGCCAAGCAGTTGGAGGCCGAGAAGAAGGTTCTCTTCGAAGAGACCGAGAGTTTGAAGCGCGAGATATCTTCGGCGCTGTTCGACAGGGATCGGGTGTTGAAGGTCTGCAACGATTTGCGCGAGAAGTACGGAGACTATGTCACGGGCGTCAACGACGAGGCCACGAGTCCCACATCGCCGCAGTCCCGCTCAGGTCACAACTTCTGGGGCTCGTCGTCATCGGGTGTCTCGAGTTCTTGGGCGCACGTGATGTCAAAGAGCAATAATCACGTTCTGTCGGCCGCGTCGAGCAATAGCTCGGTCTCGACGTTCAGTCATCCGCAGAACAAACTATGCAGTAATTCCCGACTCGACAACATAGATCAGGCCAACACTGAAATCGAATCCCTGCGCAAACAGGTCGAGCGCCTCCAGACTGACCTCATTGAGGCTCAACAAGAGGTCGAAGTGTGTAAACGACGGCGCGATTGGGCTTTCAGTGAAAGAGATAAAATAGTGCTCGAGAGGGAAAGCATTAGGTATGGCCTCCCTGTGCGCTCATTGCTATTGTTTGCGTATTTTAATGCAATTATTATTTCAGGACTTTATGCGATAAACTGAGACGAGAGAGGGATCGGGCGGTCAGTGATTTGGCGGAAGCGCTCAGAGAGTCCGACGATATTAAGCGCCAGAAGAATGAGACCTCAAAAGAGTTGAAAGAACTGAAGGAAAAGATCGAAGGAATCAAACTCGAGAAGGACTCGAGAGTCAAGTGTCAACAGAACTCTCAATTGGGAACCAATAACAGTAGTCGGGATTCGGCGATCGAAGCAGACCTTCAAGAGTATGAAACGGAAACAATCGATGTATTACTAAAACGCGATCTCAAGTCGAGTGAATGGGGTTTCAAAGTGGGCTTTAATGGCGTTTCGGACGACAAGTCATTGGTTATAGAAAACGTTGAGCCGAAAGGTGTCGCCAACGGAAAGCTCAAAGTCGGCGACGTTTTGGTCAAAGTTAGCGAAACGCCGATTAATAACGACCAGAAGACTGCGTCGGATTTGCTGAAGAGGAATGATCTGCAGATTGTGCTCACAGTTCAACGCAAACGAGTGACTCGTTTTGTGCAAACAATATCGATATGTGTGGGTAAGGGTCAGGAACTCGGCCTGGGCTTAGAGATCGGTTACTTCGTCAGTCGCATTAATGCCGGTTCCGTCGCCGCAAAAGAAGGCAATCTTGCGATCGGAGATCGGGTGCTGTCTATCAACGATAAGACCATTGACTGCACCTCAGGCTATGACGTGAACGCAATGCTTGAGTCGACGCCTAATATAGTTTTGCAAATAATGAAAAACAGTTCAAACATATGCTCGCAATCCAATAGCAGCTCTTCTATTGTCAATACTTCCAAATCGAGCTCTGAATCGACGGACTCTAAGAGTTCAAATCAGAGGGAAAGACAACGAAAAATGGTTTCGTGTTGTTCTCAAACCGACAACTATTTGGCTCAACCAACAACTCGACCGCCAGTGCCTTCCGGTTATCAATCGCTTTCGCGAGCGAATGGCGAACGAAATTCGGCGATAATTAGTTCGACGAATAAGAGCCTTAACTTTTCGTTCTCCAACTCATCCACGTCTTCCTCACCCGCACATGAAGTACAATCGCCTGTTCCGCCGGTGCCGACCCTTCTGGACAAGGCTTACAATAAGATATTCGGCGATCGGAAACAAAGCTCTAAACTGAAGCCACAAATGCAGGGCTTCTGCGAAGACGAGACCAAAACTTTGGCCGAATTGGACAAAGTCTTAGATAAGTATTCGAACGGAAAGACTTATGAGAAGAACGCGAAGTATATTAAGTCCGCTAAGAGTTCAAAGAAGGAGAAGAATGGCGGCACTTGGCCCAAGTACAGGGGTCACCCACCTGTGCCTTCGCTGCAGAACTACGGGAACGTGAATGCAGTCACGACTTTACACCCAATCAAACGCAAAGAACGCAAGTCTTTGGGTATATTCACCAATACTTTCGTCAAATCTGAAAAATCTTTTTCAGGTTTTTATTCTTTTTTCAATTGTTTTACTCTTTTTGGTCCAATTAGAGCTCAAATTAATATTTTATTTTTGTTTTACGTTAAGGTTTGAGTCAAACATCTGCACCAAAAGCAGAACAACCGGAACAGTCTTCGAATGGCAGCATAAAAGAGGAGCGAATGACGCCCTCGAGTTTCCTCATCTTCGAACCGGCCTCTGAGGCCGCGCTTATAGATTATGAACGAAACTCAAAGCGAAACTCTACCCACTCTTCCCGCCCTTCGACTCTCCAATCGCTTCCATTGACTTCGAATAACAGTCAGAAACCAATCTATTCATCGAATTCGCAATCATTTAATGCAAACAAATCGGAAACTCTGGACATAAAGCTCTACCGACCCCTCAAAAGTATGACGAACTCACCGCTCGACTACTCAGTAGTGTCCGCCCAATCGAAAGACAAAAACGTTTTGGATTATTACAAACATAGGACTAATCCAAAGCAAATCCGTCCGCATTCAGTGCATGACGTGCTCACAGACGCCAACCAATCCTTAGGCCCAACCAGTTTGTCGCTGACCGCCGATCACTCGACGTACGACTCATTTCATGCGTCGAGCGCTTCCTCTCCGCCAAACGCTGTACCGATTCCTCCGATTCGAAACTCGACGGCCTTTGCCTATTACGCACTCAATAACATACCGCACCCGCAGTCAGCTCTACTCCATGTGCATCACAACCATTTTCCCACAAACCCACACCTGACTCGGGGCACTGGGCAGACCCAGATCCGACACTCAACCAATTCCCCGCACAGTCTCATCTCTCCCTACATCTCCCGGAGCGGCGACTCATTACTGAGCGGTAATGAAAGCCAATTGCATTCACACGACTTAACGCACTCGCGGTCTGTGAGTGCATACCAGGGCGGCGCTCGACCCTACACTGTTAAGGACAATCTGGTCAATCGATATAGTATTACTCCCTCTCCTTCGCCCTCACAATATAGCAACGGACTGTTTGGCGGTCCGTCGCCGTCGCACAGTATGGACATTATGACAACAGCTTCTGGTGCGCACTTCCACCACATTAATCAGGTATTGCTTTCGATTGCTTTTATGGAATATTTTAAACAATATTTTAAATTGATTTCTACTCAACCCATATGTGTGTATATCCGGGCAATGGTTTATATTTATTGTCTAGAGTTGCAAAACAGACTAAATCTAAAACTATTTTTAGAGTCATTTGCAATCGAAACACAAATTTATATAAAATTTCGCAATAAGTTATGCAATACTAAGTGACCCAAAGTGTCAACAAAAGCGATAAAACAAATGATTTTAATTGTCGTAATTTGAGATTTCACTCATATTGTGCCCTAAAATAGCTGAGCGCTAATATTTTATTTTAATTACCTTGCTATCAACAGCTTAACTAACAACCTGTCTTTAGCTTAATTTGTATTTTTATTATCCCATTTCATATCATTAAATAAATTCAAAAAAACTATTTAACAATTATCTAATTGCAAACCATTTACAAAAGCTTTGTCGCCACAAATAGAACACGTTTTCCCTTATCTATTATCGGCTAGTAAGTAGCACCGGTAGTTTAGAACAGTTAGTTAACTGTTTGAGTGTTCGACTCTATCCTAATCAACAACTGTTGTTACGAAAAGGCTTTGAGAAACTCTCAGACATAAACGTATTCAACATTTTAATGATTTTTTGCTAATTGTGTGAAAAGACCAGAACAGCTAAACTGCTCGTCATATCTATTATATAACTTCTCGTAACTCAAACGACAATATCAATGTCGAGCCATGTTTGGGCTGTAATAAACAAAAGTTTTATTTTTGTCATTTGACCGAAACATCGATTCCTCTTCGATCTGTTCGGTGCAAAAGCACTATAACTGTCGGTTAACCGAAACCGTATCGATGTTTCAGACCAAGCGATTGGTGGCTCCACAACACACACATCAAAGCCATTTACATCACTCGAGTATTAATAGCAATAACGGGATCTATAGAAGCGATGAAAACAATTTGGGAATTCCGTCGTTCGACGGTTTGTCGACGTTTCCCAAACGCAACCAACGGTTTAGAATCCCATCCAATCCGAGCGTCACTTCCAAGTCTTCGGGTGGAAAGCTGTCGACCAGTTCTATAGACAAAGCCTCGTCTTCTATACTGTCCGATCGGGGCAGTAGTCCTATGCCGTGCGCTTATCACGTCGAATGGGTCACACCTAACAGCGGACCGGCTAATGGTGGCGAACGAGTGGCAAAACCAGGTTTGCGATTGATTTGCATTTATTGTGAAGTAATTATTTAAATGGTTTGACATTTAATTCCCACTTCAGGTGATATTCGAAACATTTATATCGAAAGAAGTTCAACAATGGGTTTCAACATCAACGCCAATAACACTCCCTCTTCTGGCGGAGTGTTTGTGTGTCACGTCTCTGAAAACAGTTTGGCCGCACAGGCGGGTCTGCTGGTCGGCGACCAGTTTCTGGAGATATGTGGCATCAATATGCGGAACGCGACCTATCAGTTAGCGGCGAATGTGTTGCGCCAGTGCGGGGACAGCATTCGAATGCTTGTGCAGTACAACCCCGACAAGTATAGAGAAGGCAATGAGGACTCAGACGGCAGTGCAGAGGAAGCGGAAGAAGAGGACGACGACATGGAGGACGAGGATGAAGACGACACTACAGCTAATGACTCGACTTCGACCTCAACCCCTCAATCCTCACCTATTGAGCACAAGTCGATTATAGTTAGGGCGAACACCAGTAGTGTAAACATCGAAGAAAACATTCCGAGTTCTGCCACTTCGACGCTCACCCGATCGAAGGCCGCCTCAAGAAGTGCCTCAAATGCGAGCCGTAATACCGAAAAGACGTTAACCGACTATTCCATTAGAGAGAGACAGTCTTCGTTCAAACAGCCGTCCACTGCCTGCGAGCTCCGGCACATCATAATCAAGAAAACGACTTCCAATTTGGGCATCAGTTTGTTCGGTGGGAATGCCGTCGGGATATTCATTCACTCAGTCCGTGACGACTCGCTGGCCAACGGACCGAATGGGTTGAAACCGGGGGATCAGATACTTGAGGTGACGACCGGTTATTGTTATGATTATTAGATTAATGTTTAATCAAATTATTTGCAATTCTGCCAATCAGTACAATGGCGTTGATCTCCGCAATGCAACCGCCGAAGAGGCAGCTATAGAGTTGGCCAAACCGGCTGAAGCGGTGACTCTAGTGGCCCAATACAATATGGAGAGTAAGGCGATTGAGTGCTTAATTGAGTCATTGGAGGTATTAATCAAATTGTGCTTCAAATAGGGTTTAAGGAGATCCAGGACCAGCACACGGGCGACTCGTTTTATATCAGAGCCGCTTTCGATAGGCCGACAGTTGACGGTTCGCTGGCCTTCCGAAAGGACGACATACTGTTTGTGGACAACACTATGTTTAACGGCGTTCCGGGTCTTTGGAGGGCATGGCTTGTAGACCAAGAGGGCCAGAAAGTCAAGTGCGGAGTCATTCCGAGTAAATACAAAGTAGAAGAGGAACTGCTTATGAAGAGGTCGTTGACCGACAGCACTGGCGATAACGGTTCGAGAGGTGCGACGTCTGCGCGAAGAAGTTTCTTCCGGCGCCGGAAAAACAATCACCAGAGGAGTAGTTCCCGGGAGAGCACCAAAGAATTGGCCAGTTTTTCGGACGTCTCCATCAATAGCTACACCGATTCGGGTGTTCTAAGTGCTGAACCCGACTACAACTGCCCACTCCTGCCACCCACTTATATGCGCGTAGAGAGACTTAGCTATAAGACTACCCGTCCTGTGATAATCATTGGTCCGCTTCAAGAAGTGCTGTCAATCAAATTGGAACAGGACTTCCAGCAGACCTTCAAGCGATGTGTGCCGGAGATCATGAAAGGCTCGCAACAAATGATGGAGCGATGGCTTCAGGACCTCAAGTTAGTCGACTATAGGCGCGACTACAGGGGTTCGCAGGGCTCGCACTTCGAGTGCATTACTGTCGCCGCTGTCAGAGAAATCTGTGATAAGGTTTGCATTCATTTTCGCTTCACTTCTCTTGATTTGATTGAAATCGAAACCAATGTTATGTCTATTGATGTGCAGAATCTTCACGCCCTGCTTGAGGTGAGTCCCACATCAGTGGAACGCCTAATCAAATGCCAGATATATCCGGTTGTCGTCTATTTGAAGTTCAAATCCACAAAACAGATAAAGTATTGATTGATTGCATATTAGCTTAATTTGATTGTATGTAATGCCTGTGTCGATCGCACAGAGAGATCAAAGACCATCGCTATCCGAATGAGAAGTTGACGACAAAGGCGGCCAAAGAGATGTACGAACACTCTCTTAAAATCGAGAGCGAATACAAACATTTGATTAATGGTTAGTCGCTTAGAGTATATAGCGTTTGATTAATTGACTCAATCCTAACACTCGTTTGCCTTTCGCGGTCTTTAGTGGTAATCCCCGGCTCTAACCTGTCGTATATGTGCACTCAAGTGAAGACAAGTGTAGACGAAGAACAAAACAAAGCTCTTTGGGTCTAATCGCAAGTTTTTGCTAATTTTTATTAAATTAAATGTTTTTTATTTATAATATTAAAGATAAAAAAAGTTGTTTTTATTTTACTTTTGAATAATTTTATTATTATATATACTTCGAATCAGAATCAATGAAATCGGTTAACAATAATTGTTTTTGTTTTTCTTTTCGTGAATTATATTCACATTTTTTGATTGATATTTCATTTTTGAAATCCTTTAAATCGAGATATTGTTTATCTTAAAGTTTTATTATAACTGAATTTTAATTATGAAATAAATTGTTTAAATCATTCAAATGTTGTTTTTATTTCATTTATTTAATTACTTATAAAAATCAAATTATGGGTAAATTTAAATATTTTTAGTTTTAAAACTTTGATATAAAATATTGTTTTGATTTATTGCAAATATAATATGAGATTAGGTTTAAAAATACCTTTCATTTGGAAGTATTTCATAATTTGATTGAAAATTCCAATGTTTTGACTGAGTTTTCGACTTTAAAATTTAAGGCAATGTTTGATATATATAAAAAGTTGCATTTCCTCACCCATTGACAGACCATCGAATGTAGCCAAACCCTAATGACTATAACTGGTCGATCGTGTCTTCATCATTGGTCAGAATTAGCATAATTTCCATATTATCTGCAATTCTGTCCTTCACTTCGTTTACGTAATCTTTTATTCTTCCATTAAATCTGTCGTAAAACCAAAAACTGTACAAAAGTTTTGGTTTAGTTTTGATTCGAATGATAGCGTCGATTGACTTTTCAGTTATGACAGACGTTAAGACATCCATAAAATCAATTCTTCGAATATTCGGACAATTATTGATTACATCAACGACTCCATTGTCTGTCAGTTTGTACTTAAAGTCTTCCAATTTGTCACTTATGTCACCATTTATTTTATTCACTGTAATACTCGATAGGCCTTTGATTTTCGCCAAATTGTGTAAACTTTTGTCACTAATTATGCAATTTTTAGAACAAATATCAATAGTTTGTAGTTTTGGAAAACATTTGTCTATATTATCGAAATGTCTGTCATTCAGAATCGGAACTTCGACTTTCAAAACCTCGAGATTAGACAATAGACCAAACCTTTCGACCCGATTGTCATCAACAACCGTCCAATCGAGTGGTTTCTGGTCTTCGAACTCGTATTCGATAACAAATTTGCATTTAATGAGTGACTTAAATGAAGTCAAAATTTTTGTAAATTTATTCTTAAGTGAAATCATTTGGAAATAGTTCTGAATTGTGGTCTCGAAGTCGAAATGCTCTAAACGTTTGCATTTCTTCCCAATCGCGAGTAATCCGGACTCAATGTAGCGATAATTGATGTCTTCGTCGCTCAAATCGAGCCAAAGCTGATCTAAATTCCGAAATCGCGACAACTGTTCGAACAGTTCCCTCTCGATGTCGGTCTTGATGTCCGAGTCTTCGATGTTATTGATTCCGATTGAAATCGATTTGATTTGATTGGAATAGATGTCCGCAAAACGGGTCAACTCCGCGATAGGGAACGACTGATCGCCGAAAACTATTTTCTCTAACTTTCGGTAAAAGTTAAACGATTTCGAAGTTATAATCTTTAAGTCATTGAAACAAAACTTCTTTATATTTGGCGTAAATTCGTATAAAAGCGAAGACTTATTCGTATAATAACTGCTATAATACGAGAAATCAATTGATTCGAGTTTTTCGCCACATTTTACGCCTAAAAGTCGGACACAATTCGCGTCTATTTTGTCGAAACCTTTTGAATCGATATTTAATTTTCGCAAATGTTTGCAATTCGTGGCAATTGTTTCGATAATCGCGTTATCGATAAGTATTTGATCGCAAATACTCAATGACTTAATGTATCGAAACTTTTTCAGCACTAATTCAAACCTATTCTTCTCAATAGTCTTATAAAATCCGGATTCACTCGAAACGAGTAAACACTTCACCAAATCTGAACTGAATTGCGGATCAATTATACCGAACACATGGATGTCGAGCACATCCTCTTTGTTGAAGACAAGTCGCCGGAACTGCTTCGATACGCATTCAAACCGAAGTTTGTCACCGATTGGCAGATATGTCAGTATTAGTTCCGATAAGTCGTCACCAAATCTGTCAAACGATGTCTTCGACTCAAAAGCTGTCATTTCTTACAGTTTGAGTCAAACAATAAACAAACCATTCATTCGAATCACAAACTTTGGACTCAAAATAATTTGAGAAAACCCTTTGGTTTGTAATTCAAATATATTTTACAATTAATTATAACACAAATCACTGATTGCATCCATTTTTAAATCGTAACGCTTTATGTGAATGTAATCAAAAAGCAAAATAAAGTAATTCATTCATAAAATACATTCATTTGAAATATTCCCCAAATATTTTCAATTAAATCTTAACAACAGTTTAATCGTAACAACACTTAAGTTTTGACACCAAATGCCTCTCATTATTGAACATACTTTTCGATTCAATCAATTTTAATCAATTGCCTATAACTTCAATCCCTAACACGAGGTGTCGCTAACGACGCTTAACCTACAAACTGAGAACTAAAACGTAAATAAAGTCCAATCAATAGAAACGTATTATAGACTCAATGTATTCATCACTCGTTCTCAACGTCTATTGAATTTTGATATTTTGCTTAAATTCAGTTATTTTTGATTAAAAAGTGATGAAAACGACAATTAATTTCTTGCGATTTAAGAACAATTAATGCATTAATCGAATTAATCGTTTGGTAAATGTGTTCGCAATTGAAGCCAAAATTGAATAATCGCTTGAATTGAATGTTTGCGTTAATTATGCGAACAATAGAGTTGTGATCGAAAAGAGCCGCGAAATGTGTGACAACTCTAACCAACCATTGATTCCGAGTTTTGTCGGACAATATCGGCGTAAAAGAGATGAAAAGATACCACAAATCGTGATAATTGACTCCGAATCGGAACAGTCGAGAGCGGAGAAGAGTTTATGCAATTTCTTCAAATGCACCAAAAACTGGTCAATCGGTGATGGGGTCGACGGCTCGGGTGCAGCCGAGCGGTCGAACCGCTGTTTCGCGACCAGAAACACGATTTTGAACTTTGAGATACATTTGCGCGAAAAGCACGCGACGGATGAGCTCTTCTGCGTCTATTGCCATGAAATGAATCGATCGAAGAGTGCAGTTCTTAAGCCCTATTCGCACAGATATCTCATCAAACATATGTTGAAAAGACATCGATTGCGAAGATTTCAATGCAATCAATGTCTCTATAGAGCCATCACTGAAGAGCACCTAATCGTCCATCAGATGCGAGAACACGAAGAGCTCTACCAGAAGGCTATCAGCGGTCAGTCCAACGACGAGAAAGTCTGCAAAATCTTCTTATGTCAGGCAATCAATTGTGAGATCCGTTCTCCAAATCTTCACTATTTTTACCGCAAATACCGATTCGAAAGATTCAATTCGCAGGGAATGAACGAAACGCTCTTTCAGTGCCTTTACTGCCCTTTTATGGCAGAGCTGTTACCTAATGTGTTCGATCACTGCCATCAGAAGCACCCGGACTATCCGATTCTATATTACATACCCGAACCCCAGATCTCTTCGTCGACTAATTCCGAATTAGTCAACGATTTCATAACATTCGACAACATTGCTATCGTTAGACCCAAACTCGAACCACAAGACAACGCCGTTTCCTCCACTCAGAAGAGCGCCGACTCTGAAGACAATCGATTCGACTCCGAGTTAACTAATGGTTCGGTTAAGCGAAGACTTATTCCCGAAGAGGACGAACCGTTAAGCAGTGGAACTAATAAGCGGTTTCGAGTCGCCGAAAGCGGTGCCACTTCTTCGGAATATCATAATTGCAATAATTCTAATCAATCGATGAATATGTTCGCCGAACAGAAGAAGATTTGTTTGCTTTGCGACCTTATATTCATTGATGACATGACAGCTAAGACTCACATTGAGTCACATTTTGCCGAATCCAAAGTCGATGTTTTGGTGCGAAAGGAGATATCCGATTGGATTCAACAGTTTCTTCTCAATCAATACAAATACTGTTCCTTCGAAGCCACCGAACCCACGAACACAGGGAAAGCCTATTATTGTTGTCCCGTTTGCCAGAAATTGGCCAAAATTAGTAAAAGAGTTGCTAAACGTTATCAAACATATGGAGAGGTTCGACAACACCTGTGGCAACACTGCTGTTGGTTATCAGTCAAATGCAAAGTTTGCGCTTTTTTTCTACCGAATTGCGACCCAATTATCTCAAAGCACTTAATCGATAAACACGTTTTGCTGATTAGTCCTCAAATATTCATCTCTTCGTCAATCAAAAGCGACTTTAATTTCAATTCCGAACAGCGATCGGAACTCCAGAAGAAGTTTATTGAAGTGAATGAGAACTTTGATATTGAAAAGAAAATCAAAGATTTGTTAATTAAAACCAAAGAAGACTTCGAGCATAGGCTACGAGTTGTCAATAATTGCCATAAATTCTTCTTAACGTCAGCTATGACTCGACTCTCCGGAAGTGTTTCCGAGAAATACATCAAAGAATACAACGAATATCAGGAGAAACTGAAACTCAAAACTGATTCACAATTAGCCGCTAAACGAGAAAAGCATAAGAAGAAGAAGGAAGAGCGCAAAGAGAGGAAAGAGAGGAAAAGGAGGCGTAAAAACAAATTGAAGCAAAATTCTGGTCAAACCAATTCGAATACACAGAGTTCGGACAAAAGGAAAGGAAGAATCGATAGAACCGGTATTTTTTTGGGCGAAAGCAGTGGAATGTCGGCTATGGCTGCGAACGGGAGCAATGAAAACGATCCGCAAAACTCGAGAAATCTTGTGGCGTAAGTCAACTCGTAATTGATTTTCGGCACAATTTACAAAACGCTTTCACTTTGTTTGTGATTCAGTTCAATAGAAAGTGTCGCATCCGGTGCCAACAGAGCACTGGAAGATGAAGATCCGGTGGATGGAGAGTACCTACGAATCAGTTGCTATCACTGCAACGATAAGTTCAGGAATAAGAAGGAATACAGAGCGCATCACACGGAGAAGCACCGGTATCAGGCCATGAGGGGGTTCGCCAAACATCCCAAACCGTCCGGAAACTGACCTTTTGTTTACGAATTAGATATTCAATAATTGAAACCGTTTTCAATATTCGTTCACTTTTTCATATTTCACTTAAATTATGAATGAATTTTAAACATTAATCTAATTATTAGTTTATTATTATTTTATTTCTTAACGAAAATACATTCAATAAATTGTGACTTATTTTCCAAAAATTTGTTTTCTTTTATTTAATTTTGTTTTGAATTGCAATTAAGAAAAGTTTGTATAACTAACCGGTTGTACGGATTTGGTGTCAGTTTTGTTGCGATAATTAATTTCAAACAAAGCACTCAAATGTGAATATTTCTGATCGAACTCTGCACTCGACTTATGATTGTTGTTGTTCTGCAAAACTTCACTTCTCGTTCACATCAATAATAACTTCAGTTTTATTTTTATTACATTTTTCAAACGCTATTAAAATTGATCGCATACTCGAGTAAAGTGTGAATTAAATTTGAGATGATTTTGAGATTAGTCTAAAGAAAAATAAAAGATAATTATCTCGAGTATAGTCTTGAACACGGGTTTCACGCTTATGGAACTTGCAAGCTCAAAGTTTAAACTTCAAACAGTGTTTTAAATATCAAAATAAGAATTTGTTTATATTGGCGATAGAATAACATTTCAGTTTATTTAGCGCTAAATTCGTTAATTCAACTTTTGAGAAAAGTAATTTAAAGTGTAAATTAGGAATGCGCAAGGTAGGCCAGCTCAGAGGGGAGGGGGGGGGGGATTAGGTATAATAAAATAAAGCATTTTTTTCAAAAAAACCTAGGAGAATCAGGTAGGGTATACTTCAAAAGCGTCATGCAGCCATTTTTGTGCGCCAAACGCTATGTTTCGGCACCAAAACGTTATTTTTAAGCGCTAAACGGCATTCGGCGGTTAATTTTTAATAGAGGGTACCTCAGCCGCCGCCTTAGGGGGAGATAATATAGGTTTTTTAAACTCAGGGTAAACAACGGGCATCTTTTCCTAGTTTAAGCTAATTTATGAGAAATGCAATGTAAGTGATATGAATCAGACATTTCGACGGTCGGTTAAGCCAGAGGGGATCAGGTAGGGTATGCTAGAAAAATTTCATAACGGCCATTTTTGGCGCCGAAACGCTAATTTAACCAAATTTGACCAAATTTAATCGGATTTAAACTATATTTAGCTTAAATTCAACTAAATTTAATTAATTTAACTGGATTTAAACCTGATTTAAGGGGGAAAAGTAGTAAAATTAAATAAAAATACTATAAAATATTTGCCTGCCGCTTTCGGCGGTCGACAAATTTCTAGGAGAGGTAATATGTCTCTCGGCGCAGCCAGGGGGAAATTAAAAAAAATTTCAATGCCAGGGGGATTTTGGGCTAATCCCCTTCTCGTCGACATCCCTGAATATGAATTCTTGTTATATGAATATATATATGTTATGACAAACTATTTGCACTTAAGTTTTTGCTTACTATTGTAACCAAAACCGTATTCATATACACTTTTTATATACTGTATTGAATTATTTGTCTGATTTAAAGTTTAAAAACAAAAGTATCGTTTGATTATCGAATAACTGAAGTCTTTATCAAAACATCGATTCGAGTCAAATGATTGAATGAATGCATAACTGGTATCACAATTGGACCAAACATTTACTTCAGTGACTGTAAAGAAGTGCTTTGAAAATAGTTTATTGCCTTTTTGTTGAACAAAGTTTGTGTTAATTAAATCGTATTTATCATAAGATTTCTAATTTTGTTTTACGTAAACTAATATTTTTTAAACTTTTAAACATTAAAATTCGAATCGATTTTATTCAACTTTGTTTTATTAATTGGTAAGCAATTGAATAATTCTTAGCAAAATAAATAGTCGACTATTATTAAACACTTTTATTTTATTACTAACCATGAAGATATTTGGCTTGTCTACGGAAATTCAAATTTTGACTTATACTATCGTAATTGTTATAGAAAAATAGAAAATTTAATAATAATTATAACCGCCAACTTGGAGGTTAAGAGTCACAATTTGTTAATTTTAACTATTTAAATAACACTCTTTTATAAGGTTTAATTAGACGTAATTAGACTGTCATATAAGGAGGGTCCAGAATGGGGTAAGTAACAAATTTTTCTTCAAAATCATACGTAGGGTTGGTTGACAGATAATAAACAAAATCTTGTTTATGTCGTATTAACCCTTATAAAAGTGTCAGTTAAATAGTTAAAATTAATAAATTATGACCTTTAACCTCCAAGTGGGCGGCTATAATTATTATTAAATTTTCTATATTTTCATAACAATTACGATAGTATAAGTCAAAATTTGAATTTCCGTAGACAAGCCAAATATTTTCATGGTAAGATTCATCTTTTGTTTTTATCTAGTATAAATTATAATTACAATATGCAAAACTTGTTGTAAAAGCTAATTTAAAAAGCCTAGTAAAAATTACAAAATTTATTATAAAATAAGCATTTATCTTTTTTGGATTTTATTTTTATTTAACGACAGTTTATTCAATCTAATGAAGGGCTGATTCTTTGTGAGAGCTTCCATTGGATATAAATTATAAGAAAATTGTATTTTACAGTCTTATTACGGTTTTTATTATTTAAGTTAAACAAAACATAAGTTTATTTGTAGAAATTATATCAATTCTACAGCTATATTATTTAACTAATAATTATATAAATTAAGCAAGCAATTACAGATAAAGAATAAAGCTAAACTGTATAGTAAAATTTTTGCATACTATGTGGTTAAATAAATGCCGGAATTTAAATTATAACTAGTGATCAACGAATTCGGGCAATGCCCGATTTTGCCCGATTCTGCCGAATTTTAAAAATAGTCTTCGGGCAGATGT